>BLBF01000042.1:28385640-28402248 GCA_015471245.1 Laticauda colubrina | reverse complement strand
GCATGAAACCAGGTTGAATGGGTTTGGGTCAATCACCAGGAGACTCTTGAGTTCAGCCTACCAAATCAGTATCACCTCTGTCTTTCTGGGTTCTTCAATCTTCCATAAGAAAAAAATAGTGTTCGGAGGGATGAATAGATGACATTTTAGATCCTCTTCCACAACTGTATGCTTCCCCAATGTCATTATCTTTCTGTACGCAAGATTAATATTCTTCTATCTGTGTCTGAAAATCTGCAGGCCTCTTACACTGTGTGTTCTATATGTAAAGTGGGTGACTCCAAATCTGCAAACCTGATTGGTCAATAAAATGAACATTGGATTGGTTCACTAGGAACCAATCCAAAGAGCTGCTAAAAGGCGGCAAATCTAAACAACTGCCATTGGCTGCAAGCAGGCAAGCCAGCCTGTATAAAAGGCTGGCCTCAGCTTCAGCCAAGTGTTCCTATTTACTGACTAGTTAAAGAATAAAGCATTTGTTGTTGGAACCCGGTCTACCTCGTGTGTTTTCCGAACAAAACACTGGCGACGAGGATGGGATCGTCCTGAACGAAAAACCTGCACGCGGTGATAAGAAGTCCAGATTACAACCAAGATGTCTGGAAACAACGCACCGCCCGCACCCTTCAATCCCAACGAAGAGGATTGGGATTCCTATGCTGATCGCTTCCAAATGTATTTGGAGAGCAATGAAATGGAAGACATTTCAGAGCAACGCAAGAGAGCTGTGTTCCTGACGCACTGCGGGCCAACAGTTTTTAAGATGGCAAAGGCCCTTGCGAAGCCCCGAGACGTTAAACAACTAACGTGGACAGAATTGCAAAGACTCCTCAAAGCACACTACGCTCCGATGGTGTCTAACTTAATAAAGCGACACGAATTTTACCGCAGAGACCAGAGAGAGGGAGAGACCGTCGCCGATTTCATCGCTGCCCTCAGACAATTAGGGGGTGAGTGTGAATTTTTGAACATTGACGAAGCAATGAGGGATCGCGTGGTGCTGGGCCTGAGAGACTCGACCGCACAGAGTAAATTGCTCAACAAGCCCAACATCACCGTTACCGAAGCCATCGCGGAAGCCACAGCCGCTGAAGCCACGAAAAAATCTGCCGTAGCCATTAAAAAGATGAACACACACAGCGAAGAAACACCAACCAAAGACAGAAAGCACCCTGCCACCACAACCCACTACGAAGAGTCGGGCGAAACAATTGAATCGAGCGAAGAGGACGACGAGGTCCACCGTTTGCTCACGAACAAAAAAGAGCGCGAAAGGAGAAATTGGCGGGAATGCGCTGGCTGCGGAGGAAACCATCCCCGAGCCGAATGCAGATTTCTCGATGCCATCTGCCGGCATTGCAAAAAACAAGGGCACATCGAGAAGGTCTGCAGGAACAAAAAATACTACAGCCCGACGAGACGCAGAAATTCCCCAACACGAGCCGAGCCTAAACGAGCCGAGAGAAAGTGGCAACAAGAGAAGCGAGCCAATACACACCAAACTGTCATTATACAGAGCGCTCAGACGGAAAGTGGGAAAAAAATTAAAGTCATCGTGAAAATCGAAGGAAAACACTGCAAGATGGAAGTGGACTCGGGGTCCTTCCTCTCCATGGTATCGTGGGACACAATAAAACAGCTAGTCCCAGGTATCAAACCCAAAGAATTGAAGAAGCAGCACCTAACCCTCAAGGACTATCAGGGAAACCAAATCCCTGTGGTAGGCATGGGACAATTCCGAGTCGCCTACAAACATCACGTCAAGGTGCTTCCGCTGACCATAGTCGACCAAGACAGACCAAGCCTCCTGGGCATCAAATGGTTCGCGCCATTGGGCATCGGGATGACCGGGGTCGATCGAGTGACTACAACCGGCTGGGAAGACGACCTCATCCGAGAATTCCAGGACGTTTTTGACGGCTCACTTGGCAAGTATCGGGGAAATCCCATTTCTTTCAATCTAAACCCCCAAATAGCCCCACGAAGAATAAAAGCCAGGCGAGTTCCTTTTGCACTAAAGGCAAAAATAGAGGAACAGCTGGACAAATTAATAGCCCAAGGGGTGTTAGAACCTGTGGACCATGCCAAGTGAGAAACGCCTATTGTCACACCCATTAAACCTGACGGGTCCATCAGAATCTGTGGTGACTATAAGGCTACCCTGAACCACGCATTACAACCAAGCGCATACCCGGTGCCAGTAGTCCAGCATTTGCTTCATTCCCTGGGAAAAGGCAAAGTTTTCGCCAAACTCGACTTGGCACAAGCCTATCAACAACTCCCAGTGGACCCAGAAACAGCAGAAGCACAGACTATAGTCACCCATAAGGGCGCATTCAAATGTCACCGGCTCCAATTTGGAGTAAGCGTGGCCCCTGGCGTTTTCCAGAGTCTGATGGAACGCCTTCTAAATGGCATACAAGGAGTCGTTCCCTATTTTGACGACGTCCTAATCTCGGCCAGAGATGAAACTCAATTAAGGAACAGACTCAAAGAAGTATTAACTAAGTTTAGGGAATCTGGCCTCAAGGTAAAAAGAGAAAAGTGCTGTTTAATTAAGAACAGCGTCGATTTCCTGGGCTACTCAATAGACGGAGAGGGTATCCACCCCACAGACAAAAAAGTTAAAGCAATCAAAGACGCTCCTGAACCAAGAAATAAAACCGAACTACAAGCATTCTTAGGATTAATTAATTTTTATAACGTGTTCCTGCCAAACAAGGCCACTATAGCAGAACCGTTACACCATCTGCTAGACAAGAAGGCAACTTGGACTTGGGGTTACAAAGAAAAAAAAGCCTTCCAAAATATTAAAAGCTTGCTAACATCAACAAACGTTCTCATCCAATTTAGCAACACTCTGCCATTAACAGTGACCTGCGATGCCTCACCATATGGAGTAGGTGCCATCCTGAGCCACCAACTACCTGATGGCAGAGAAGCACCCGTCGCATATTACTCTAGGACTCTATCAAAAACCAAGCGGAATTACAGCCAATTGGACAGGGAAGCTCTAGCAATTGTCGCTGGAGTAAAACGCTTCCACGAATACTTATATGGGCGGACTTTTCAAATCATAACGGACCACAAACCGCTAATGGGGACTTTGGCGGGAAACAAGCCTAATATACTGTCCCCAAGAATGACGAGATGGTCAGAGTTCCTAGCAGCTTATTCCTACACTCTGACACATCGCCCAGGGAAACAAATTTCCCATGCGGACGCTTTGAGCAGAGCACCCTTACCAGCAACCGCCGAAGACCCGGCACCAGCGATGACAACGCTACAAATCGAGACTTGCCCCGATCTACCCATATCAGCGTATGATGTCGCCAGAGCCACCGCGAAAGACTAATTGACTGCCCGCGTTGTTAGCTGGGTAGGTAAAGGCTGGCCGGAGAATCAAAAAACTGAAAACTTTAAACCTTTCCGGTCCAGACAGACTGAACTTTCAATCCAAAAGGGGTGTTTGTTGTGGGGTGATCGGGTAGTAATCCCTGCCAAATTACAGCCCAGGGTACTTAAGTTGTTACATGAAGGGCACCCGGGAATGGTTAAGATGAAAAGCCTTGCCAGAAGTTATGTTTGGTGGCCGGGTATTGATAAGGACATAGAGTATTGGGTAAGCTCATGCCACAAATGCCAGGCAATTAGACCATCCCCACCAAAAGCACCCGTTAAGGACTGGGAAACCCCTCGAGGACCTTGGTCAAGAATAAACATTGATTTCGCGGGTCCTACCAAGGGGCATACCTTTCTGATTGTCGTTGATGCCTATTCAAATTGGCTTGAAGTAAAAGTTATGCCATCAACGACAACAGAAACTGTAATTAAAAAGCTGGACAACCTTTTTGCCACCCATGGCATACCGGACGTTCTTGTCTCAGATAACGGGCCACAGCTAACCAGCATACCATTTGAGCAATATCTAGCCTCCCTAGGTATAAGACATGCCCTAACCGCGCCGGCTCACCCGGCTGCGAACGACAGGGCTGAGAGAATGGTCCGGTTTACTAAAGAAGGGTTAGAACGAATGGACGCTGGAGATGTCCAACAGAAAGTAAACCGTTTGCTCACACTCCAGCACATAACGCCCAGTACCATAACCAATAAGTCCCCAGCAGAATTACTTATGGGGCGGAAATTAAGATCTCACCTTGATAGGTTACACCCAAACTTTACCCCAGAAAACCCCCCTGACTCCTCTACACGGTTCAGACAATTCGAAATAGGCGATTTGGTATACGCTAAAAACTTCACCGGGGACCCGGTATGGCTACCAGGACAAATTATCCAAATTACAGGCCCCAAATCCTACCGATTAAAATTAGACGATGGCAGGGAATGGAAGCGGCACATAGACCAGCTTCGATCTCGAATTATAGAGAGAACCACAGACTTACAAACATTCACCGAAAAAACCGGCGAATCGCAAACCAAGGTGGGGGGGGAAAGGCGAGAAATAAATAAAGAACTGTTTAAAACCAAACCCAATGAAACATACGAACAAAAAGAGCAAATAAAAGACTCACTGTTTGGAGAGACTTGCGTGAAGAGCCCATCGGAAGGGGCCAGCTAGGCCAGCTCGACCTGCCCAGAGGAAACGGGAGGGAGCGGCAAAACCGTCAGCCTAAGAAACTCAGGCGGCGGTAAAATGGCTGACTCACCCTTCCAGACGGTTCCAGGGAGAAGGACGGACGACACAGCAGCCCCATCCGAACCGGTCGAAGTCTTCACTGAGAATGAACCGCGCAAGTCAAGTCGAGTCCGGAAAAGCCCCGCCTACCTGCGCGACTACGTCACCACGTAGGACTGAACTAAGGGGGGAGGGGTGTTCTATATGTAAAGTGGGTGACTCCAAATCTACAAACCTGATTGGTCAAATAAACTAAGCATTGGATTGGTTCACTAGGAACCAATCCAAAGAGCTGCTAAAAGGCGGCAAATCTAAACAACTGCCATTGGCTGCAAGCAGGCAAGCCAGCCTGTATAAAAGGCTGGCCCCGGCTTCAGCCAAGTGTTCCTATTTACTGACTAGTTGAAGAATAAAGTATTTGTTGTTGGAACCCGGTCTACCTCGTGTGTTTTCCGAACAAAACACTGTGTAACCACAAACATCTAATTCCTGGGGAGTGCTGTTCTGCACCCTTACTAAATAAATATTTTTTTTTTTGCATTTAAAGCTGAGTCTTCAATGTGGCATCCTGCTTTGCCTCTGGTTTCACGGTTCAGTAAAAACAGATTCTATATCGTGACTTATAAACCTGACTTAATATGATTGGTTGCACAGTCAGCCAGATGTTTACACCAGAATTTGCATTTTTGTCCAGATATTGAGTTTGGGCTAGGCAGATGTGGATGTTTGGGGGTGTCAAAGTCTCCGCGCAGAATGTCAGCTGTTTCAAGTCAAGCTGTCTTTTGCAATTGACTGACGGGGATTGTGTCAGTGCCGATGGTGTTCAAATAGTGCTCCAGATCTTTTGGGTTTGCACCCAAGATGCCAGTTACTCTTGGTATTCTCTTTGCTTTCTTTCATTCTGCTTCTATTTACAGGTCTTTGTAGTTTGTGATCTTCTCTAGTTCTTTCTCTTCCCTTCTGCTGTCTCCAGTTTCTGCTGAATCCACTGTTCAGACGTTTTTTTTGTCTTTCTGATCAACACACCTTCGTCCACATCCACCTAAAAGAAACAGAAAGAAAAGATTCACTTCCACAAGGCGATGCAGACAATGCATGTTATTGATTGTTCAGCCAAGTTTTAAAAAATTGCTGTGAATGCTAACTCTGGCTTGTGAACAAAGTAGGAGATTTCACACTCCATTAACAACAATGCTGATTTTCATGAACCACAGAAAAGCCGCCTCCTCCTTTCTCTTTTTTTTCTTTCTCCTTCTCCTTTTCATCTCGCTTCATCTCACTCCTTCTCCTTTCTCCTTCTTCTCCTTTTCCTTTTCATCTCGTTTCTCCTCTCCTCTTTCCCTTCTCTTCTCCCCTCCTTCCCCTCCTCCTTTCTTTCCTTCCTTCCTTTCTCCTCCTCTTCATTCCCTCCTGCTTCTTCTTCTTCTCTACTCCTTCTCACCTCTTCTCCTCCTTCTCCTCCTCATTCCCTCCTTCTTCTCTTTCTTCTCCTTCTTATCTCTTCTTTTCTTCTTTCTCATCCTCATTCCCTCCTTCTCCTATCTTCTTCTACTCCTCCTCATTCCCTCCTTCTCCTCTTTCTTCTTCTTCTTCTCATATGTTCTCCTTCTTCTCTCATTCCTCCTATGTCCTTCTCCTATGCCTCATTCCCTCCTTCTTCTCCCCCGTCTACTTCTTTTCCTCTGTCCTCCTCCTCCTCTCCTCTTCCTTCGTCTACTTTTTCTTCTTCTCCTTCTCCTACCATTCTCGCCCTGCCATGCTCCCTCCCCCTCTGACTAATGTACCCATTCCCAAGCTTTGGGCCTGGCCTACATCTTTCCAAGAAGCAACTTTGATCACTGATAATTTGAAACTGAAATGATAGTAGATGCATAACCCACAGAATCAGATGGTCTTAAGTCATAGTTTTCAACCGTCAACAGAAGGACTATATTAGGAAGATAGCCCCACACAGAGAACAAAGACCTTCAACCTTCTCTCTCTGGCTTTGCAACATCTACCCTAGAGACAAAATGGGTGATGATTGGACACTCTGTTCCCTTTTGATTGCTCTCCTGTCTACCTCCTTGGCTGCTGCTGGTAAGTAGCTTCGAAGGCTGTTCTCCAAGGGGTTTCCTTCTTGCCTGAATGAAGCAGGAAGAAACAAAAGCAGGTTGTAAAGGATAGAAATATCCTTGGAGGTCCTCTGGTCCAACTTCTGCTCAATGTAGGACTTCCTAGAGATGATTCTCTATCATGAAGGTCAGGGGTGGGCTTCAAATAATTTAGCAACTGGTTATCTGCCTGATTGCTGATGGGCATGGACATGATGGGTGTGGCCCAGTCCAGGGGTCTCCAGCATCACCCTGGGAGCAAAATCAGGCCATGGGCTTATTTCCCGCCTTCCAGAACTTCCAGGAGGCCTGTTTTTTGCCCTCCCCGAGCCTCGTCATGGGCTCTGTACTTACCTGCAATCCAAAATGGGCCACATAGGAACTCATGGGAGGGGCGGGGAGGGGTGGGCAGGGCCAGGCAGTGGTGGAATTTGCCAGTTCACTGAACTGGCCATAAAATTAACAACCAGTTCGCCTGAACCAGTGCAAGCAGGTAGCAACCCATCCCTGATCCAAGTCATGGTTGTCCCAAAGGTGTTTTTCCAAAAGGCAACAGGATTTTCTAGGTTATTTTCCTTGCAGTAAGAAAAACCTAAGACCACACCTGGAATACTGCATTCCCATTACAAAAAAATACTTGGAGACTTTGGAAAAAGTGTTGAGAAGAGCAACTAAGATGATTAAAGGCTTGGAGACTAAAACATATGAAGAATGATTGCAGGATTTTGGCTAGTCTAAAAAAAAGGACTGGGGTGACATGATAGCAGTATTCCAGTATTTGAGGGGTTGCCACAAAGAAGAGGGGGTCAATTTTTTTTCATAACACCAAAAGGCAAGACAAGAGACAATGGATGGAAGCTAGCCAAGGAGAGAAGCAACCTAAAACTAAGGAGAAATTTCCTAACACTGAGAACAATTAACCCAACAGCTTCCCTTCAGAAGTTGTGGGTGTTCCATCACTTGAGGTTTTTAAGAAGAGATTGAACAACCTTTTATGTGAAATGGTGAACACCTGGTCAAGCAGGGGGTTGGCCTTGAAGACCTCCAAGGTCCCTTCCAATTCTGTTATTCTATCTCTGACAGGTGATCTTCCAGCCTTTGTTTGAGGGTCTCCAGTGAAGAAGACTCAGCACTTTATGCAGCAGCCGTCCTGTTGACTCAATGATCTCCACACTTGACAACTTTGAGACTTGTGGACTTCAACTCCCAGAATTCCCCAGCCAGCATGTTTGGCTGAGGAATTCTGGTAGTTGAAGTCCACAAATCTTAAAGTTGCCAAGTTTGGAGACCTCTATGTAAACTGATAACTCATATGGATCAGAAGGTCCTCCTGAGATCTATTTTGAACTTGGGAAATGTCCATTCCATCGATACATGGACATCTCAACTGCTCATGGTGATACCCAACTTTCAGCTGTGTTTTCCCAAGATGTATGGAATCCATGAAAGTGGGCAGAAACAAAGGAAGTGACTCAAGTCCTTTCTTCAGCTGTGGTCCAGAGGGTCAGCCCGAAACTGAGACCTTGCATTCTTCTGGGTGTGAATCCTAATCGCTCAACTCTGGCTTTCTGCAAGGAATACAATTTGTAGCCTGCCAGCAAGCCTAACTGTATTACATAATTTCTGAAACTGTAATGGTAGGGAAGAAAGACATTAGCAGAATAACAAGAGTTGGAAGAGACCTTGGAGGTCTTCTAGTCCAACCCCCTGCTCAAGTGGAGACCCTATTACAATTCCTGACAAATGGCTGTCCAATCTCTTCTTAAAAACCTCCAGTGTTGAAGCACCCACAATGTCTGGAGGAAAACCGTTCAATTGATTTTGTTCACACTGTCAGGAAATTTCTTCCGAGTTTTAGGTTGCTTGTCTCCTTGATGAGTTTCCATCTGTTGCTTTTTATCCTACATTCAGGCCCTTTGGAGAATGGGTCGATCCCCTCTTCTTTGTGGCAGATCCTGACATACAGATTAACAGAGTTGGAAGGGACCTTGTAGGTCATCTAGTCCAACACTCTGCCTAAGCAGAAGAACCTACACCATTTCTGACAAATGGCAGTCCAGTCTCTTCTTGAAAGTTTCAAGTGCTGAATTTCCCACAACTTCTGAAAGCAACTTCTGTTCTATTGGCTGATTGCTTTCAGGGCTGGAAAATTTCTCCTTCTTTCCAGATTGAATCTCTCCTTGTTCAGTTTGCATCCATTATTCCTAGTCTGGCCTTCAGGTGCTTTAGAAAATAGTTTGACCCCCTCCTCTCTGTGGCAGCCCCTCAAATATTGGAAAACTGCTATCATATCTCCCCTCAGTATCTGCATCTCAGTTGTCTCCACTGATAAAACATTGCTGAAATATTAGGAAGAGCACTGGGGTTCTTCTGCTCTCCAGAAAAAAGAAAGATCAAACAAGAGGAATAATTTTTCAGTGGAGATATCTACATATGAAACTCATTCCTGAAGTCTTATTGAGGTAGATCCTTCTTCACCTCTTTCCAGGACCCCTTTGCAGCCAGATCGTTGGAGGCTGCGAAGTGAAGCCCCACTCCAGACCTTACATGGCAGCTTTGAAAGTTGATGGAAGTTTTGGATGTGGGAGATTCCTCATTGCCCCCCAGTGGGTGTTGTCAGCAGGCCACTGCAACGGGTGAGTTTGCATTTGAGATTAACAGTTTCCCTAATTTGATGGATGGATGCATTGAATGGATGTACTATCTATTTCAGCGGTCACCAACTGGTGGTCCATGAGAAAATTTTGGTGGTCCGCAGAAAAATTATTCACATTTTTTACATTGCACTAAATCAGGGGTCCTCAAACTAGTGCCCCTGAGCCGGATATATGCAATGACTATTTGGGTTGCTGCAGAGAGTCTCCTCCCTTCGGGGACTTTTTCTGTAGGTCAGGGGGGAAGAAGTTCCGACTAGGGGTCTGCTTCAGCCCCCTGGTGCGGGGCTTTGGGAGAAGGCTGGAGAGAAGTGCCACTGGTGGCGAAGAGCCGGAGGGCCTTGTTCCAGTGGGACTGCATCATGGTCTGGAACTGGCTGACCATCTCAGCCCACTGAGTGTCCGGGTTCTGGTACCTGGCCTTGCACTCCTGCAGGTCTTCCTTCTGCTTGGAAAGCCTATGCCCTTAGTCCTTAGTGAGGTGCTTCTGTTGAACCTCCTTCCCAGTCAGATCCAGTTTGAACTGAACCAGCTGTTTTGCCAACTGTTTCTCCTGGTGGCTGTTTAGCTCCAACAACTGCTTCGTGTTTGGGGCCCTAAGGAGCCTGGGTGGGCAGGAGAGGAGTGGCTGGGAGGGGAGGGGCGAATAGAGGCCGGTGTGATGCCCCTCAATGTGAGTAACATCAAGCTGGCCACACCCACCCAGTCACATGACAAACTAGCCATGCCCACCCAGCCGGTCATTTGGCAGATCATACGAGTGGTCCACAAGATTTAAAATTATGAATTTAATGGTCCCTGAGAGCTGAAAGGTTGGGGACCCCTGATCTATTTGACTGCCAGACCCTTTGGATGGCTTCCAAACATCATAAAAAACACAGAAGTACAAACATTTTAACTGAATAAGTTAAAATCGGAGTCCTACTGGGGTGGTGGAATCTTGTTCCTAGTCTACTCACCCCCTGCAAAATGGCTATCAGGATTCCCGGCTAATTGGCAGAGCCAGGGTTCAGGGCTCTTGTGGAAGGCTTATGGTGCGGGGGGGGGGGGAGCAGATTTCACCTTGGGGAAGGTATGATGTTCCAGAGGGCGGGAACCTTGGCATAAAAAGCCCTTCTCCTGGATCCCACTAGCCAGCGGGAAGTCCTTGACCAAGGGGGTCCACAACAAAGCAAGTGGGGCAGGCCAATCCCTTAGGGGTGTGACAGCTCCTCATGTAACCTGGACCAATGCTATGCAGGTCTTTAAAGGTGATACCTGACACCTGGAGTTGGACCCAGAAGCAGATTGGCAACCAGTGCAGCTCATGCAACAGGGGTGTTACATGGGCCACACTTTGGGGCCCCAAGAACTGTCCACACCGCTGAATTCTACAGCAGCTGTAACTTCTGAATACTCTTCAAGGGTAGCCCCAGGCAGAGCGTATGGCAGTAGTCTAGCCATGAGATATCCAGGGCAGTGGTAGGATTCAAAAAGTTTTACCACTGGTTCGGTGGCTGTGGCTTGGTGAGTGTGCTTTGCACACGTGCACACGCTTTGCATGCGCATGAGCACCAAATGCGCACTCTGCGCAGGCACAGAGGCATTCTAACTCACCTCCTGCAAGCCTGCATTCTCCCGGTCGCTTCAGCAGCTGCCGTGCAGTGCTATTCTGTGCCGCGCAAAGCAACTGCGCTTCAAATTCAGAGGATAAAGGTGAGTATGGGAGCTTGGGCGGTCAGGTGGGCCCAACAGCAGAGCAGCGGAGACAACAGGTTTGATCTCCACTGCTCATCGCCGCTACCTGTGCTGTTCAGACAGTATATAGTTGATTGGGAATTGGGAGCTGTCCCCTTAAGGGAATGCCTCATGGGAAATGTAGTTAATGCCTCATGGGAAATGTAGCTAATGCCTCATGGGAAATGTAGTTCATGTCATGTGGTCATATCTGTAATCCTGATTGGTCACTGAATTGACCCTTGGTTGGGTTTGGGGGAGTTTCCTTTATTCTTGCTTGGACCCCAGCATTGTGCTGGTATCTTTCCCTTTGCTCCATTGTTATGGGATGAAGATAACTATATTTTCACACTATGAAGACAAAGATTGGACATTAGATGAATCTCAACAAAACTGTGAGTTATACCTTGAGGATGCTTATTACAATCCAATAAAGAAACTTTGTATGGAAGCCTTTGTAGAGTTTATCTAACTGTCTTTATTATTCAGCCAGCAAGTTAAAGACAGAACACGACCGGCTCAGCAGAACTGGGCCGAACCGGTAGAATAGCACCACTGGTCCAAGGCTTGAATATCTGAGTGCTACTATGGAGTGGTGTCCATAGTAAGGAGGCTCTGAGAGAAATGGCTTTGATCTTCACAGAGGTGAGGGGAGATCTCAGAGTGCCACCCCATGCACTGAAATGTGACACACTATAATTGGGGTGATTTGGGGTGATTTTGGTTCTGAATCAGGGGTGGCTTTCTTTTTTGTTTCCTTTCTAGGGATATTTCCGTCATTTTGGGGGCGCACAATCTGAACGCTGTTGAAGAGACCCAGCAAGTGTTTGGAGTCATAAGCTATCACGAACATCCCGGTTATTCCTTAGTAGCGGGTATCCCTTTCAATGACATCTTGCTGCTGAAGGTATGAAGAAAAACAACCCTTGGTCACTCCAATATCAAATGTGAGCACCATTCATTTTGCCTACAGGTAGTCCTCGACTTACGACTATTTGTTTAGTTGCCCTTCAAAGTTAAAATAGCACTAAAAAAGTGATGTATGACCATTTCACAGCCTTTGCAGCATTCCCACAGTCACATGATCAAAATTCAGATGCTTGGCAATTGGTTCATATTTATGATGGTCGCAGTATCTCAGAGTCATGTGATCACCTCTTGTGACATTCTTACAAGCAAAGTCAGCGAGGAAGCCAGATTCGCTCAATCATCGTGTTACTAGCTTAAGAACCGCAGTGATTCACTCAACAACTGTGGCAAGAAAGGTCATAAAATGGAGCAAAAGTCATTTAACAACTGTCTTGCTTGGCAACCAAAATATTGGGCCCCATGGTGATTGTAAGTCGAGTTGTATTTGAATCAGTAGATGAAATGAAAGAGCTGAACTGTGCAATTTTCCATACTTGGCAACACTTGAAATCCATGCCTCCAAACATATACAAATTATACTTCGAACAAAGTCACTCAGATGATTAAAACATATTTCTCAGATTTGCAAATATATATAGTCTTTGACTTACAACCACAATTGGGACCAGAAAATTCAATGTTAAGTGACATATTTATAAAGTGAAGTGTCACGTCGGTTGCTGTGATTTGCCCAAATTTTGATCACTTGATTGTAGCAATGCTGCAGTGGTCGTAAGTGTAAGGACCAGTCATGAGTCCCTTTTTTCAGTGTCATCGTAACTTGAGCAGTCACTAAATTTATAAGTCTTTCAGAATGTATTGAAAAAGGACACAAACATTTCAAGGGTCAGCTTATCCTGTTTAAGCTTCTCTGCAAGTCCAATGGTATGTCTAAGAATTACACTGTATGTAATGGTGGATAAAACCATCTGTGGATAAACCAAATCAAAATTTGGGGGTGTATTTTGGAACCCAAAATTAGCATGTCTGTAAGGATATACAATAGAGGTCGTCCTCAATTTGCTTAGCAACCGTTCAAAGTTAAGATGGAGCTCAAAAAAGTACTTATGCCCTAGATTCCAACATGATGCCCTCCCCTCGCTTCCATCCTGTGGTCACTCGATCGCATTTTTGGCGCTTGAGCCTCGATGGCGCAGTGGTTAGAGTGCAGTACTGCAGGCTACTTCTGCTGATTATCAGCTACCTGCAATTTGGCAGTTCAAATCCCACCAGACTCAAGGTTGATTCAGCCTTCCATCCTTCCAAGGTGGGTAAAATGAGGACCCAGGTTGTTGAGGGCAATAGGATGTCTCTGTAAAACCACTTAGAGAGGGTTGTATAGCACTGTAAAGTGGTATATAAGTCTGCTATTGCTATTGCTTCAGAGGTGGTATTCAGCAGGTTCTGACCAGTTCTGAAGAACCGGTAGCAGAAAT
Source organism: Laticauda colubrina (assembly GCA_015471245.1). Taxonomy (NCBI): domain Eukaryota; kingdom Metazoa; phylum Chordata; class Lepidosauria; order Squamata; family Elapidae; genus Laticauda; species Laticauda colubrina. Next base: position 28,388,804 of record BLBF01000042.1, on the reverse strand, counting down.
TTTGAGTAGTTTGGAGAACCAGCCAATCCCACCTCTGACTGGAGATCTTATAGTATCCTTCCCCTGCCACGCCCTCCAAGCCACGCCCACAGAACCAGTAGAAAAAAAATTTGAATCCCACCATTGTATTGCTTGGCAACTGGCTGGTACTTATGACTATTGGCAGCATCCTTGGGTCACCTGACTGCCCTTAATGACATTTTCTACTTCTGGTTTCCTGCCAAAAACATCCATTACAGACAATGCGTTCACTTAATGATGGTGGTGATTGCTTAATGATCACAAATTTTCCTAATGTCATAAAACTGGATGGTTGTGTTGTGACCTGCTTGATGACCAGGGGTTCAATTAAAGTTGTAACTCGAGGACTACCTATAATTTCGCGAGGAGACACTTGATTAAATTCAACTGGAATATTTTCTTGCTTTTTTTCTTCTCGATGGCAGCTGGACCAGGAAGCTCAACTGAATGAATATGTTCAAATGATCCCTATCCCAAGTCCATGGACGACCTTCTGAAAAAAAACCACCATGTTCTGTGGCAGGATGGGGCCGGATCGATGCCACGTATTTTCCCACACCGAAGCTCTTTGAGACCAATGTGACGGCCCTCGGTCGTAGAAAATGTCTCCGGTTTGATCCAGAACTTACTGACAGGATGATGTGCGCTGGCAGTCAGGCCACTCTCTGCAATGTCAGCAATGTGAGTGACATCATCTTTGGGTTTTTTTCCCCCTTTTTCCTACATTAAAAGGCTATTTTCCTTCTTTGTTTCAGTGATCATGGACATGTTTGCAACACATTTTTAAAGGCAATGAAAGCTGTCAGGGAATGGCACAGCTGGTGTCCAAATGGAGTCAAACTTGCCGACATGAACTTGTAGTTTGATACAAATATATTTTACATAGATATACCATATCAAACAAGATAGTCAGGCAAACTGGAGCATCATGAGGTAAATGAACACAGCAGGAACATCTTGAGGTAAATCACAGAACGCACAGAGAAGAAAAGGGCGGGGAAAAAGAGAAACTCCCCTCCACATCCACAGCAACCAATCACAGCTTAGATTGCCTCATGCAGGAGCCAGCTCTTTTCAACCATTTAGTTATCACAGTGTGTCCTGATTCATAACACAACCTCATGGCTCCATTACTAAAATTTAAATATCTTAACAAAAGCTAAGTGGCTAGATCGGTAGCTTTCAAACTTGGCAACTTTAAGCCCCTGTCACACTGCACCAAGGGATGGAAAGAGGATGTAAAACAGAGAAAAACACTTACCATCCGTTGGTCAACGAGATGCATCCGTTCTGTACTCACTGCCTCCGTTTTGCTTCCTCTCTATCTGTCCAGCATCCGTCTATTGACGTTTCATCCGCTCAGAGGGTTTTGAGCTGCTCAAAACTTTTGCGCGGAAAGTGTATCCAATGCGTCCATTCTGCATCCGCTAGGCATCCGCTAGGCATCCGTTATGCATCCGTTATGCATCCGCTATGCATCCGCTATATCCGCTACGCATCCGCTAGGCATCCGTGCAACTCAATCCGCTCCAGTGGTAAACGGACGCAGGGAGGAAGCGGAACGGATGCGGAACGGATGCAGAATGGATGGAGAAAGGATGAAAGTGGATGCAGCTCGCAAAGAAAGCATTTAAAACGGAAAAAAAGTTCGCAGAGGGGACCAGCTTGCCATACCAGGTGTTCATATGCTTCCACCACCCCAGGAGGACATCTGAAGTGTAGCCCAGGCTCTCCGCCTTCTCTCTCCACGCTGCCTGCTTCCGCTTGGTGTCACGATAGAGCCTGTGGCTCTTCCTCCACAGGTACTCGTTCTCCCTCAGCCATTCCAGCACCTCCTCCTCATGGTCCTCGGAAATGGAGTACTGTTTCCTCTCCCCCTTCTCCTTGCCTTGCCTCTTCCTCCCTCTGGCAGGGGCTTCAGGGCATTCAGTAACAGGGCTTTGAGGGCCTTGGGGCTGGTCCACCACAGTAGCAGCAGCAGGAGAAGCAGCAGCAATAGCAGGAGAAGCAGCAGCAGCAGGAGAAGCACCAGCAGCACCAGCAGCACCAGCAACACCAGCAACACCAGCACTAGCACCAGCAGGAGAAGCACCAGCAGCACCACCACCAGCACCAGCAGCACCAGCAGCACCAGCAGCTTCAGAGTCAGCGCCAAGGGGTGGGATGGTGGTTCTGTCCTTCTTGCCAGGGCTGGCAGGAGTAGGCACAGGCTTCCTCTTCTTCCTCATGGTGTTCTCTCAAGATGTCTCTGGCAGCAGGTCTTTCCTCTGAATGGTGACCTGCTTGTGAGCTGCATCCTTTTATATCCGCGGAGCTTACGCAATTCATCCTCCCCGCATGTGCAGTGAATGTTTTGCATCCACTAGGCATCCTATAGGCATCCTATAGGCGTCCGTGATGCATCCGCGTCATCCGCTACGCATCCACTATGCATCCGCTACGCGTCCACTTCGCTTTTCTCCCCCGGAAGCCCTGCGGATGTGTCATCCACTTCCATCGCTTTCATCCGCTAGGCTTCCTACGAACATCCGCTTTACATCCCCGCTACATCCTCCCCACATCCGTTCCTTTCCGTTGTTCTCCGCTCTGTTTATGCAAATTTGAGGCACTTTTGAGAGCGGATAACAACGGATGGAAAATTTGCTTGTCCACTGTGTCCTTTTTACATACGTTTTGCATCCATCGGCCAGTGTGACCTAGCCTTAAGTATAGTATATAAATTTATACATTGTAATGTCCTACCTGTCAATGAATACTTCAGCTTCAACCATAACAATACAAGAGCACACAATAGATACAAACTCAGGGTTAATCGCACCAAACTTGATTGCAGGAAATACGACTTCAGCAATAGAGTGGTCAATGTCTGGAATATTCTACCTGACTCTGTGGTTTCTTCCCCAAACCCCAAAAACTTTAACCTAAGACTGTCTACTTATTGACCTCAGCCCTTCCTAAGAGGCATGTAGGGGGCGTGCATAGGCACACCAATCATGTCTACCATCCCTGTCCTATTGATTCTTTTATTCTACTTTTATGTAGCCATGTATTCAGAACTATGTTTTTACTTATACCTATTATCTTGTAAGCAATTGACAAACCAAACCAAACCAAACCAAACCAAACCAAACCAAACCAAACCA
>BLBF01000042.1:28374564-28385630 GCA_015471245.1 Laticauda colubrina | reverse complement strand
ACCAAACCAAACCAAACCAAACCAAACCAAACCAAACCAAACCAAACAAAATAAAATAAAATAAAATAAAAATTTGGGTGAACTGTCTTTCCCAACCCAATCAAATTAGTCCCCGTCACTGTTTCTCAATCTTGGTGATTTTAAGAGGTATGGATGTCAACTCCCAGAATTCTGGAAATTGAGGTCTACACCAAGAGTGGGCTTCAAAAATTTTAGTAACGGGTTGTCTGCCCAGTTGCTGGGTGGGGGTGGCCATGGTGAGCATGGCCTAGTCGACCTCCTGCACCACAGTGGGAGAGTGGGTGTTTTTTTCCTCCCTGGGCTCTGGAGGCTCTCTGGAAGCCAGAAACGGGCCCATTTCCAGCCTTCCCAAACTTCCAGGATGTCCATTTTTTGCCCTCCCTGAGCCTCCACATATACCCTGTACTTACCTGCATCCAAAACAGGCTGTGTGGGGACTCTTGGGAGGTGAGGGGAGGGTGGACGGGGTCAGCCAGGAATGGGATTTGGGGGTTCTCCGAACTGCACGGAGCTAGAAAACCCCTGTGAACCCCCAGCAGCCCACCCCTGGTCCACACCTCTTAAAGTCACAAAGGTGGAGAAATAGTGACATAGCCGATCAAATCAGCACAATCTCTGTATTTCTGTGTTCTTCAACCTTCCATAAGGAAAAACAGTGTTCTAACTGATAGAGGGTTGAATAGATGACCTTTTAGATCCCTTCCAACAGCTCTAGGCTCCCACAATATCAACATGGTTCTGTTCGCAAGAATAACATGCTTCTTCCTGTGAATGAAAATCGGCAGGCCTCTTAAACTGTAACCACAAACATCTGGGTGTATTTTTTTTTTTAAAGTCTGCCTCAAAATCAGTTCCTCGGTAGTGCTGGGCTGCACCCTTCCTAAATAAACAAATCTTTTGCATTTCAAACCTGCAGTCTTCAATATGACATTTTGCTTCGCCTCTAGCTTCACAGCCCAGCAAAAACAGTCTGTTTCGTGACTTAAGCCCCTGTCACACTGCATCAACGGATGCAAAGAGGATGTAAAATGGACAAAAAAACTTGCCTTCTGTTGGTTAACATGATGTACTCACTGCCTCCGTTTTGCTTCCTCTCTATCTGTCCAGCATCCATTTGTTGATGTTTCGTCCGCTCAGAAAGTTTTGAGCTGCTCAAAACTTTTGCATGGAAAATGTATCCAATTCGTCCATTCTGCATCTGCTACGCATCCGCTACGCATCCATTCTGCATCTGTTACGCATCCGCTATATCCGCTAGGCATCCGCTGTGCATCCGCGCAACTCGCATCTGCTCGGACGCAGGGAGGAAGCGGAACGGACGTGGAACAGATGCAGAACGGATGCCTAGCAGATGCAGCAAGGAAACAAAGCATGTAAAACGGAAAAAACGTCCGCAGAGGGGACCTATCTCGGATATTAAGGATGTCTACAGGATGCCTAGAGGATGCCTAGAGGATGCCCAGAGGATGCAAAGGGACACCTATACTGCCTATAAAAAGGGGGAGCAACACATCTGGATCTCACTTTCAGACCAGCAACCCTGCTGCAGACCTCTGCAGCCTTCATCTGACTCTTCCTCTTCCACAGCATCCAGTCATGTCCACCGTGGATCGTAACACAGTCCTTTTGGCAGCCACCATCCTTCTGCAAAGCCATCTACAGGCTCTGTGAACTCTACTACGGGAAGAAAAAGGGGCGGCCAAGAAGCGTCTGGGTATGAAGATGGTTCGCCAGAAGAGCAGAAGACGGACTGTACAACAAGCTTATGGTGGAGCTCATGAACGAAGACACTCGGGCGTTCCAGAACTTAATGAGGATGCCTCCAGCCATGTTTGACGAAGTTGTGCAGCGTCTGACACCCAGGTTGACCAAGGCAAACACCAACTTCCGGCCCAGCCTGGAACCTGGGCTCAAGGTGGCAGTCACTCTGCGCCACCTGGCCTCAGGGACCACCTACAGGAGCATGCAGTACGGCTGGAGGGTGCCACACAACCCCATCAGCATTGTGGTCAGAGAAGTGGTGCAGGCCATCATCAAAGAATACATGGAGGACCTCCTCCAGTACCCCTCCACTGAAGAAGACTGGAAGAAAGTTGCAGAGCAGTGGTATCAGAAGTGGAACTTCCCACACACACCGTTGGAGCCATAGATGGCAAGCACGTGGCCTGCAAAGCTCCAGCCAAGTCGGGGTCCACTTATTTCAATTACAAGGGCTTCTTCAGCATCATCCTCTTCGCCATGGTCGATGCTGACTACAAGTTCATGTATATCAATGCTTCAGGCAACGGCTCATCTTCAGATGCCCAGGTATACAACGCCAATCACCTCAAGAAGGAGCTGGAACGCAACCTCATTGTGGGCTTCTCAGATCCAGAACCCCTGCCCAATGACACACAAGATGTGCCCTACTTCATTCTCCCTCACAACCTACCTCATGAAGCCCTACACTTCCAGACTCCTCACCCGTGAAGAGAGGATCTTCAACTACAGGCTGTCCAGGGCAAGGCGGGTGGTGGAGAACGCCTTTGGCATCCTGGCCAACAGGTTCCAAGTACTTCTCACCACCATGCAGCATCGCCCAGAGACCGTGAGGAGGATCATGGAAGCTTGCTGCATCCTGCACAATCTCATGCGCACCCGCTACCTAGTGTTGCAGAACAGGCTCGTGGACCTCCAACAAGGCAATGGGGACATGGAGCCTGGGGAATGGAGGCAAGGGCGAAACCTGATAAGACACTGAGGATGTGCAAGGCCCCAACAGAGCCTCACGTGAAGGGAAGAAGCAGCGCAACCTCCTGAAACACTGGTGCAACTCCCCAGCTGGAGCAGTGGAGTGGCAAGACAGGATGATAGATGCTTAATGGATGCTTCCTTCAGCCTGTCTCATCACACTGATGAGATTGGGCCATGTATGTTGGGTGGGCCTACAAAGAGCAGGGCATTTAATAAAGAGTTGTGTTTATGTTCAAATGTGTGGATCAATGCTTACATTGTTATTGATAATAAAGGGCCAAAGGTGTGGCACCTGGGAGGGTGGACCATACAGTCCCACTATGCTTGCACTGGAGGTTTATCTATCCCACAGCTATTACCCATCCCAAAGGTATCTCTGCCCATCCCACTGCTATCTTAACCCATCCCACAAGCATGGAAAGGCTTAAACCATTTCTAAAAGTTTCCAGCAAGACTTTATTAAAAAAAAAAAGAAACGAAGCAAGTTTATGAATCAAAAATAGACTTTATTAACAACAAGCTATAAAACAAAAATGAGTCTCTGGCACTCCTCTTGGTCGCTCAGTCTCAGGGGTGAAGGGTCCAGGTGCTGTGGAGGTGGCTGGTGCTGGAGTGCTTTTCATCAGCTCCTCCAGAAGCAGAAGCAGCAGAAGCCCCAGCCCCAGAAGAGCGAGCCCGTGCTGCAGAAGCCCCAGCAGAACCAGAGTGAGGGCCAGGGAGCGGGATGGTAGCACTGTCCCTCTTGCAAGGGCTGGCAGCAGATGGCTGAGGCTTGCTGTGCTTCAGCATGGTTGTGGGGTTGCTGACTGGCAGGGAGGCTGGCAGGAACCAAGGCTGGCAGGAAGGCTGGCAGGCAGGCAGGCACCAAGGCTGGCAGGAAGGCTGGCAGGCAGGCAGGCACCAAAGCTTGCAGGAAGGCTGGCACCAAGGCTGGCAGGAAGGCTGGCAGGAAGGCTTGTAGGCAGGCACCAAGGCTTGCAGGAAGGCTGGCAGGAAGGCTGGCAGGGAGGCAGGCACCAAGGCTGGCAGGAAGGCTTGCAGGCAGGCAGGCACCAAGGCTGGCAGGCAGGCAGGCACCAAGGCTGGCAGGCAGGCAGGCAGACTGGCTGGCAGCAAGGCTGGCAGGAAGGCAGACAGCAAGGCTGGCAGGGAGGCTGGCAGCAAGGCTTGCAGGCAGACATGCAGGCAGGACAGGCAAGGCAGTCGATGTGTCTGGAAGCAGGTCTTTCCTCTGAATGGCGACCTGCTTCCGAGCTGATTCCGTTATATCCGCAGGGCTGACGCAATGCATCCTCCCCGCATGCACAATTAATGCTTGGCATCCGCTAGGCTTCTGCTGTGCATCCGCTGTGCATCCGCTGTGCATCCGCTTCATCCGCTGTGCATCCGCTCTGCATCCGCTGTATCCGTTCCGCATCCGCTTTGCTGAGGCCCCCCGGAAGCCCTCCGGATGTGCCATCCGCTCCCATCTGCTTCCATCCGCTGGGCTTCCGTTCCGCATCCGCTTTGCATCCACCCTGCGTCCTCCCCGCGTCCGTGTTACCTGCTCCGGTTATGCCAATTTTTGCCCCTTCTGAGAGTAGATAACAATGGATGGAACATTTTTCTCGTCCGTTGTGTCCGTTTTGCATCCGTTGGGCAGTGTGACAGGGCCTTTAGATAATTGATTTAATATGGTCGGTTGCATAATCAACCAGAAGTTTTGACTGAATTTGGCATTTTTATCCATCCATAGAGTCCTCTACAAGGACCTGGGATAGGCATATGTGGATGTCATAAAACAGATCTGCAAACATCTAGAAACAAATAAATGTATAACTAGAAACCAACATGGGTTTGTTAAAAACAGATCATGCAAACCAATCTTATTTGTAAGTACACTAAGAGCATATGCACCAAAAACAAATTCCTTTGTGTGTCCAACCACACTTGGCCAATAAAGAATTCTGTTCTATTCTATTCTATTCTGTCCTATTCTATTCTGTTCTATTCTATTCTATTCTATTCTATTCTATTCTATTTTATTCTATTCTATTCTATTCTTTCATTCTTTAATAAATTGACTAAATTAGTAGACCAGCAAAACGCAATGGATATACTTAGACTTCAGTAAAGTATTTGACAGATCATAACCTACTTCTCAGTAAGCTAAAAAAAAGTGGGATAGACAGCATCACCACCAGATGGATTTGTAAATGGCTGACAAACTGTACTCAACGAGTCATCCCTAATGGTGCTACTACATCGACATGGAGGGAAGTAAGCAGTGGGGTACCACAAGGTTCTGTCTTAGGGCTAGTGCTCTTCAACACCTAGATGAAGGAATAAAAGGGGAACTCATCAAATTTGCAGGTGACACTAAGCTGGCAGGAGTAGCCAACACTCCAGAAGACAAGCTCAGGAACCAAAATGTTCTTGACAGACTTGAACAATGGGCCCTATCCAACAACATGAAATTTAATGTGGAGAAAAGCAAGGTTTTACATTTAGGTAAGAAAAACCAAAGGCACAAGTGTAGATTAGATAAAAATCTGGCTCAAAAACAATGACTTGTGAGAGGGACTGTGGAGTCCTAGTGCATAATCACTTAAACATGAGCCAGCCATGTGCAGCAGCAGCCAAAAAAGTGAATACAATCCTTGGTTGTATATAAGCAGAGGCATAAAATCAAGATCACATGAAGTATTAGTACTGTTTTATAAAGCCTTAGTAAGACCACACTATCAACTCAAAAACATTTCTCTGGTCTTTCAGAGTTGCCAGCAGAAAGGAAGTAAGGAAAGTAGTCCTTAAATGCTTTCATAGATAATTGCTAGGTGACAGAAGCTTCTAGTGCGCAAGATTATTACTGGAGAGCATGACTATGATGACTCTTGACTATGGATGTGTCCCATTGGAGAATATACATCCAGGGCATGGGGTGGGGAAACCAGGGTCAAGGATGAATGAATGATGTGTCTCAGAGTCGGCTGCACCCAGGCAGCACCAGCATGTTCACTTCAAATAAATCTTCTTCTTTTTTTTTTTTTTTTTAACTCTGAGAGATGCGGCTAGAGACTCATGATTTGAATCGGGCTGGATGCCAGAGCCCTGACACACACCTGGAATACCACAACCAATTTTGATCACCACATTACAAAAAAGATTTTGAGACTTTGAGAAAAGTGCAGAAAGGAGCAACTGATTAAAGGCAAGGGTGGGATTCAAAAATCCCAGCAACCAGTTTGCCGACCAGTTGCTGGGTGAGTGTGGCCTACCAAAACTTTCAGGAGGGCCGTTTTTTGCCTTCCCTAGGGTCTGAGGCTTCACTTGGGCCTCTGGGAGGGCGAAAATGGCCTCCCCCAGGCTCCGGAGGCCCACCAGAAGCCAGAAACAGGCCCATTTCTGGACTTCCAGAACTTCCAGTTTGGCCATTTCTCACCCTCCCAGAGCCTCCATGCGGATCCTGCACTTACCTGCATCCAAAACATGCTGCATGGAGACTCCTGGGAGGGATGGGATAGGGTGGGCAGGGCCAGAAGTTTGATTTAACATCCGGTTCACCTGAACTGGTCCGAACCGGTAGAATCCCACCCCTGATTAAAGGCCTGGAGACAAAAACAGATCAAGAACAGTTGCAGTATTTGGTTATGGCCAATCTAGAGAAAAGGACTAGGGGGGAACATGATAGCAGTATTTCAGTATTCCTGTGAATGTTAACTTTGGCTTATAAACCAAGGAGGGAATTTCCAAGCAGAGTCCACTAACAACAAAGGGTGATTTTCCTAGATCGTGAGAGGGCTTTTTAAAATCAAATGAAGACATCTGGCTACCTGAATAAACTTAATTCGGGAAGGAGACTCTTATCTTTTTAGTCTAGCATCCAAAACGGGTTATTTTGCTTTTAAGCAAAAGGGAATGGGGCAGCTCAGTGGTGGGATTCAATTTTTTTTACTACTGGTTCTGTGGGCATGGTGTGGCTTGGTGGGCATGGTTTGGTGGGTGTGAGTGGGGAAGGATACTGTAAAATCTCCATTCCCTCCCCATCCCACTAACCTGCCTTCCAGCTCCGTTCTCCTGTGCAGGGCAACCAAAGGAGACCCAGCCAATCTGCTGGGACTCAATGGGAGGCAGAGAATAGAAGGGGGCAGGGGCAGTCAGAGGTGGGATTTGCCAGATCTCCAAACTAGTCAAAATTTCTGCTACCGGTTCTCCAGAACTGATCAGAACCTGCTGAATACCCACCTCTGGGGCAGCTAGTCCACCTCTGGGGCAGCTAGTCCACCTCTGGGGCAGCTAGTCAATCAAGACAACCAGCCAATCGAAGCCCTGCCTGCTTTTGTTCTCCGCACTGCTGACCTTGACTGATCTGGAAAACCTATGCAAGTGGAGGCTGGAAGGGAGACCACTAAGAGATCCCATGACTCCAGCTTAGGTTCTGAAATTAAAAAAAACAACCCCTTCTGGAAAGTGCTATACTCCGCAGCCACAAAAAAACACAACTTTGTAGATGTCTAGCTGCAGTTCAGGAAGTCTTTATTTTGACGAAAACCTGCAGTTGCTCTGAACATAATCCCTTGACCAGTGAGGGCTGGAAATACGTCAAGATCTTTGGGCATACCACACACACCCCTCTAAAAACAGAGAAGGGGAAAACAACAACCTGTCTCGTCTTTCAGACTGTTCTCACCCAGCAGACTCAGCAAAAAGGCCGCCCCACCTTCACTCACAAGCCATGCCAGGGTTGAGTTGACTCAGCACCCCGTCTGTCTCTCTCTCTTCCCCCTTCCCCCGCGGCTGTCTCCAGACCCTAAACTGAACAGACACGCCCTGAGTGAGACCGAGTCATCCTCTCCCCACCAACCGTTAGAGGTTTTGGGCAGGAAAAGATTACGGGCCAGAAAAACAACCGTTGACCACATGATGTTTGCAAAAAAAAAAAAAATCATTGGGGAAAAAATAATCTGTTTAACGGCTGAGATCTTTTCCCAAAGATAGGACCCGAAGCAAAAATTGCCCTGGGGAAGAGTGCAATGGGAGGCTTTAAAAAAGACTTTACAAAGCAACTTGGCTGTTGAAATTCAGAAGGATTTGAAGCTGTGGATGCTCTTTGTTGAGTGGCTGGATCAAAATAAAAATTCTCCTTCCCATAATACACTTGTTTAGGCTAAGACATAACGGTGAGGACAATTAACCAATGGAACAGCTTGCCTCTAGAAGTTGTGAGTCAGTGGTGAAATGCTACCGGTTCACCCAAACCGGTAGTGAAAATTGCTACTGGTTCAGTCGAACTGGTAGTACAAAAAAGCTCAGATAATCAGCTGAGTGGAGAAAGAAGAGAAAAGCGCAGGATCAGCCCTTCCACCCACCCCTGCGCTTTTCTCTTCTTTATCCTCTCAGCTGATTGGCGCGGCAAATCCTCAGCTGTTGTTTGGAAAGCTGCATGCGCGCATGAAGTGCATCATCCCTAAACCGGTAGGCAAACTGGTAGAATCCCACCACTGTTGTGAGTGCTTCATCACTGGAGTTTTTAAAGAAGAGACTGGACAGCCACTTGTCTGAAATGATATAGGGTCTCCTGCTTGACCAGAGGGCTGGACTAGAAGACCTCCAAGGTCCCTTCCAGCTCTATTCTATTCTGATCTAAGGGTGAGGAACAGTGTTTCTCAACTTTGGCTACTTTAAGATTTAGAAAGAGTGCAGAGAAGAGCAAACAAGATGATTAGGGGCCTGGAGACCAAAACAAATGATGAACGGTTGCAGGAACTGGGCCTGGGAAGGTTCCTAGATTTTCCCTGGTCTAGGCAAGAGAAGGACTAGGGGGACAGGATAGCAGTCTTCCAATATTGAGGGGCTGCCACAGGGAGGAAGGGGAGTCAAGCTATTTTCTAAATCACAGCCACTTTGTTTGCAAAAAGCACATAGAGCATATTTCGAGAAGATTTCCAGTATGAAGTTAACTCAAAGTCTGTGTTTCCCTCACCGTTAACTCAATTAAACCATTATTCTCAGTTCAGAAGAAACACTAAGTCCAAAACTAACCACAGAAACTTGATACATGCAGTTGTCTGATGGAAATGGGCTTGGCTTCTCTGTGGTTGCACGTGTTCTAAGAGGGATGAGTACACAACTATTGACTCAGAACTGAGAACCATCATCCCCACTGGCAACCATTGTCCACAGCTGGGATGCCACAGAATTAGAGATGCGGAGTGCCGTAATTCTAGTTACAGGTTGGTGTTTCATTGAGCAGAATAAAACTTCATGAAGTATACAGGTGAAACTTGAAAAATTAGAATATTGTGCAAAAGTTCATTTATTTCAGTAATGGAACTTAAAAGGTGAAACCAATATAGGGGATAGACTCATTACATGCAAAGCAAGATAGTTCAAGCCATGCTTTGTCATAATTGTGATGATTATCGCTTACAGCTCATGAAAACCCCAAAACTCCAATCTCAGAAAATTAGAATATTATATGCAATCAATAAAACAAGGATTGTACATAGAACAATATTGGACCTCTGAAAAGTATAAGCATGTATATGTACTCAGTACTTGGTTTGGGCCCCTTTTGCAGCAATTACTGCCTCAATGCGGTGTGGCATGGCAGCTATCAGCCTGTGGCACTGCTGAGGTGTTATGGAAGACCAGGATGCTTCAATAGGGGCCTTCAGCTCTTCTGCATTGTTCGGTCTCATGTCTCTCATTTTTCTCTTGGCAATGCCCCACAGATTCTCTATGGGATTCAGGTCAGGCGAGTTTGCTGGCCAACCAAGCACAGTAATCTTGCGGTCATTGAACCAGGTTTTGGTGCTTTTGGCAGTGTGGGCAGGTGCCAAGTCCTGCTGGAAAATGAAGTCAGCATCCCCATAAAGCTTGTCTGTGGAAGGAAGCATGAAGTGCTCCAAAATCTCCTGGTAGCAGCTGCGTTGAACCTGGACTTAATGAAGCACAATGGACCAACACCAGCAGATGACATGGCTCCCCAAATCAACACAGACTGTGGAAACTTCACGCTGGACTTCAAGCATCTTGCAGTGTGTGCCTCTCCATTCTTCCTCCAGACTCTGGGTCTTTGGTTTCCAAATGAGATGATGCAAAAGTTGCTCTCATTAGAAAAGAGGACTTTGGACCATTGAGCAACAGACCAGTTCTGGTTTTTCTTTAGCCCAGATAAGACGCTTCTGACATTGTTTGTTGTTCAGGAGTGGCTTGACAAGAGGAATACGACATTTGAAGCCCATGTCCAGGATCCATCTGTGTGTGGCGGCTCTTGAGGCACTGACTCCAGCCTCAGTCCACTCCTTGTAAAAGTCCCCAACACTTTTGAATGGCCTTTTCCTGACAATCCTCTCCAGGCTGCGGTCATCCCTGCTGCTTATGCACCTTTTTCTTCCACACTTTTCCCTTCCACATAACTTTTTATTAATGTGCTTTGATACAGCACTTTGGAAACAACCAACTTCTTTTGCAATTACCTTTTGAGGCTTTCCCTCCTTGTGGAGGGTGTCAAGGATGGTTTTCTGCACAACTGTAAGGTCAGCAGTCTTTCCCATGATTGTGATTCCTACTGAACCAGACTGAGAGACCATTTCAAGGCTCAGGAACCCTTTGCAGATGTTATGGCTTAATTAGCTGATTAGAGTGGGGCACTTTGAGCCTAGAATATTGAACCTTTTCACAATATTCTAATTTTCTGAGATTGTGGATTTGGGGTTTTCATGAGCTGTAAGCCATAATCATCTTAATTATGACACATCACAGCTTGAACTATCTTGCTTTGCATGTAATTAGTCTATCTCATATATTAGGCTCACCTTTTAAGTTGCGTTACTGAAATAAATGAACTTTTGCATGACATTCTAATTTTTCGAGTTTCACCTGTATATGAAGTATCTTGAAAAAAACAGTAGGGGAAGAACCAGAGGTGGTATTCAGCTGGTTCTGACCAGTTCTGGATAACCGGTAGCAGAAATTTTGAATAGTTTGGAGAACCGGCAAATCCCACCTCTGACTGGCCCCATCCCCATCTATTCTCTGCCTCCCAAATCCCAGCTGATCAGCTGGATCTTCGTTGGTTGTCCTGCACAGGAGAACAGAGCTGGAAAGCAGGTTAGTGGGGTGGGGAGGGAATGGGGATTTTGCAGTAACCTTCCCCTGCCATGCTCACCAAGCCACAACCACCAAGCCATGCCCACAGAACTGGTAGTAAAAATGTTTAATCCCACCACTGGGAAGAACATCCATGATGATGAATGGATGGAAGGAAGGGAGGGAGGGAGGAAGAAAGAAAGAAAGAAAGAAAGAAAGAAAGAAAGAAAGAAAGAAAG
>BLBF01000042.1:28345971-28365511 GCA_015471245.1 Laticauda colubrina | reverse complement strand
AGGAGGAGGAGGAGGAGGAGGAGGAGGAGGAGGAGGAGGAGGAGAGTTGAACGAGAGAGAGAGAAGGGAATAAGGGGAGGGAAGAGGGAAAAGAAAGAAAGATGAGATGAATGATAAATAAAGGAGGAGGAGGAGGGTTGAAAGAGAGAGAGAGAAGGGAGAGAGGGGAGGGAAGAGGGAAAGAAAAATAAAAGTAAATGATAGATAGAAGAAGAGGAGGAGGTGTAGGTGGATGGATGGATGAAAGAGAGAGAGGGGGAAGGAGGAAGGGAGGTGCAAAAGGAAAGGGAAAGGAAAGGAAGTAAATAGATAAAGAAGGGAAGGGAAGAGAAGGGAAAGAAGAGGAAGGGAAAAGAGAAAGGGAAGAAAATAGGAAGGGAAGGGAGAGAAGGGGAGGGGAAGGGAAGAGGAGGGGAAGGGGAGGGAAGCGGAGGGAAGAAGATACAAACCAGGAAAAGTAAAACATATGGAAAGCGAGAAGACAGAAGAGAAGGAAAAGGCAGGTAGAAGAGGAAAAGCAAGAAGAAAAGGAAGGAAAGGAGGGAGAGAGGAAGAAGAGAATAGGAAGGAGAGAGCGGAAATGGCATGGTTTTTTTATCCCCACTGGATGCTTTTCTCCTCAACCAGTTTACTGTGGTTTTGGGAGCACATGATCTTCATGCCAACGAAGAAACCCAGCAACTACAATGACATTTTAAAGACCCATGATATCCTTTTGCTAAAGGTAATTTATCCAAGCTGCTGACTGCACCCCCAATTGACCAGAGCGAAAAAGCTTAAAAGGTTCCCTCTTTCTCCTCCGTGAGATCACAAAACATCACAAGCTGCCTCTTAAAGGCAACAAGGGGACTGTGGGAGATTCTTGCCCCCTCCACAGGGACTAGCAACTTGGGCTTTGGACAGAGGCTGAAAACTCCCCAGAGACAATCGTTGATTCCAAAATGCAGAACTAATTTTGAGTATGAGTTTGAAGGAGAGGGAAGGGAAATTCTTCCAAAGCTTGGCATCCTTTATCGTTATGCCACTGTAATATCCTGTTTCCCCGAAAATACCACCTACCCTGAAAGAAAGTCCTACCTTGATTTTTACATGAGCCCAATATAAGCCCTTAACCCCCCAAAATGCCCTAATTAAGACCCCACCTGTTCTATCCAGAAAAGAAGCGCGTGAGACCGGGTTCCAACTAACAACTCTTTATTCGGTTAACAGCAACAGTAACGGAACATTGGCTCAAGCCGCGGCAGCCCTTTATATAGAGGCTTGCCTGCCGGCTTGTAGCCAATGACATCAATTTCATCTTGCAGCCTTTGAGCGGCTTCTTGGATTGGTTCCTAATGAACCAATCCACTACTGGCCTTTTGGCCAATCAGAATTGACTACTTGGAACCTTCCAAGTTATACAGAACACCCCTCTCCCTTTAGTTCAGTCCTACGTGAGTGACGTAGTCGCGCAGGTAGGTGGGCCTTTTTCTGGTCCTAGTTGACCTGCACAGCTCATACTCGTCTGGGACTTCAAGCAGTTCAGTCGGGATCGTTGTCTCTCCAGCTTTTCTCCATGGAACCGCCTGGAAGGGTGAGTCAGCACTGCCACTCCCGCCTGAGTTTCTCAGGCCGGTCGAAGTGGTTCTGCCGCTCCCTCCCAGTTCAACCGGACTGGTTGAGCTGGCCTGGCCAGCACCGTCCAGGTCGGCTTCCCTTTCGCCAGGACTTCTTCCGATGGTCTCATTTAACCATAAGTGCTCTTTTTCGTTGGTTAGATTTTCTGGTTGTGATTTTTATGGTTCATTTTCACACCCTTTTGTATTTATTTGTATTTCCCCCCCCCCCTCCTTGGTTTTGTTTTCGTCGAAATTTATTATTTGAGGTTGCACGGTTGTTTTGTGCTCGATGTTGCGGGAACAAAGCTGGTCTATGTGCCTCTACCACTCTCTTCCATCGTCCACGGTTAGTCGGTAGGACCGGGGGCCTATTACTTGTGTGATCGTGGCTGGAAGCCAAAGAGGGTTCCCGGTAAAATTATTTGCATAGACCAGGTCGCCAATTTCAAAAGCGCGGTATCGGCTGGAAGAGTCAGGGGGTTTCTCGCAAGTATAATTGGGGTGCAACCTATCTAAATGGGATCTGAGTTTTCTCCCCATTAATAATTCTGCCAGGCTCTTGTTAGTTGTGCTACTGGGAGTGATGTGTTGTAGTGTAAGTAAGCGGTTTAGCTTGTCTTGGACATCCCCATGGTCCTCTTTTGTGAACCAGACCATTCGCTCGGCCCTATCATTCGCCGCCGGATGGGCTGGCGTGATTAGTGCATGGCGTATACCCAAAGAGGCTAAGTATTGTTCAAATTGTATTGCTGTTAGTTGTGGCCCATTGTCAGATACCAACAAATCAGGTAAACCATGAGTTGCAAATAATTTGTTTAGCTGTTTTATAACAGTGTCGGTTGTTGTGGATGACATTAAGATGACTTCAAGCATTTTGAATATGCATGCAGAACTATTAAAAATGTATTGCCCCTAGTTGGTCCCACAAATCAATATGGATTTGAGACCAAGGGCCTCGTGGGGTCTCCCAGTCCCGTATGGGAGCTTGTGGAGGTGTGGGTCTAGCTCTCTGACACTTGTGGCATGTTGCAACCCAGCGTTCAATGTCCTTGTCTAAGCCAGGCCACCAGACATAGCTCCTGGCCAGGCTTTTCATTTTAACTATGCCTGGGTGGCCCTCATGTAACACGCCTAACACCCCTTCTTGTAGTTTGGATGGAATCACCACCCGATCTCCCCACAACAAACACCCTTTTTGTATTGACAGTTCAGTTTGTCTAGTCCGGAAAGGTTTAAAGTTTTCAGTCTTTTGGCCTTCTGGCCAGCCTTTACCTACCCAAGTCAAAATGTGGGCAGTCAATGAGTCTTTTGCCGTGGCTCTGGCAACATCATTTGCAGACAATGGAAGTTCAGGGCAGGTCTCTACTTGTAGGGCGGCAGTGGTTGGAGCCAGGTCATCCTCTATGGTTGGTAATGGTGTTCAGCTTAAAGCGTCTGCATGGGTGATTTGTTTCCCGGGTCGATGCAGCAAGGTATATGAATAAACGGCCAGGAATTCTGACCACCTAGTCATCCATGGGGATAGAATGTTCGGTGTGGGTTGATTCCCAGCCAAAATCCCTAGTAATGGTTTATGGTCAGTAACAATGGAGAATGTTCTACCGTATAGGTATTCATGAAAGCGTTTTACTCCGGCGACGATTGCCAGGGCTTCTCTGTCTAGTTGGCTATAGTTGTGTTTCGCTTTGGAGAGCGTTTTCGAATAAAAAGTGATGGGTGCCTATCTCCCATCAGGTAATTGGGGGCTCAGGATAGCAACGACTCTGAATGGTGAGGCGTCACAGGTGACCATCAAGGGTAGAGTATTACTAAACTGAATAAGAATGGTATCTGAGGTTAACAAGTCTTTTATATTTTGAAAGGTTTTTTGTTCTTTGTGACCCCAAGTCCAGACAGTTTTTTTATCTAGCAAACAGTGCAATGGTTTTGATATTGTTGCTTTGTGGGGGAGGAATACATTATAAAAATTGATCAGACCCAAGAATGCCTGTAAGTCCATTTTATTTCTAGGTCTGGGTGCGTCTTTAATGGCTTTGACTTTTTTTTCTGTTGGGTGAATACCTTGTTCGTCAATCAAATATCCTAAAAATTCAACGCGGTCGGTGGCCAGGCAGCATTTTTCTTTTTTAACTTTCAAGCCAGATTCTCTGAATTTTGTTAGCACTTCCCTTAGTCTTGCTTCTAATTGGGTCATGTTTTTCGCTGAAATTAGGACATCATCAAAGTATGGAACGACCCCTTTTATTCCATTTAATAGGCATTCCATGAGACTTTGGAAGACGCCTGGGGCAACGCTCACTCCGAATTGAAGTCTGTTACATTTGAATGCCCCTCTATGTGTTACGATTGTTTGTGCCTCAGCCATTATGGGGTCTACTGGAAGTTGCTGATCCGCTTGGGCCAAATCGAGTTTAGCAAAAAAAATTTCTCCCCCAAGTGAGTGCAGTAAGTGCTGCATGATTGTACCGGGTATGTGCTTTGCTGTAATGCATGGTTCAGGGTAGCCTTGTAGTCTCCACAGATGCGCACAGACCCGTCTGGTTTTACAGGTGTTACTATTGGTGTCTCCCATCTGGCGTGGTCAATTGGTTCTATGACCCCTTGTGCAATCAATTTATTTAATTGCTCATCTATTTTGGTTTTTAATGCAAAGGGGACCCATCTGGCTTTTAGTCTTCTCGGTGCTATTTGGGGATCTAGGCTAAAGGATATTGGGGTTCCCCGGTACCTGCCTAGAGTTCCACAGAAGACGTCCTGGAATTCGTGTAGCAAGTTCTCTTCCCAATCGCTCGTGACTATTCGGCTCACTCCGGTCCTCCCAATGCCCAATGGCGCAAATCATTCGATGCCCAGAAGGCTGGGACGGACTCGGTCGACTATAGTCAATGGCAAGACTTCAGCGTGTTGTTTGTAAGTTACTTTGAAGTGTCCCAGACCTACCACAGGAATCCTATTTCCCCGTAGTCTTTGAGAATTAATTTTTATTTTTTTAGTTCATTTTGTCTGATGTTTGGAATCAGACGTCTAACTGTGTTCCAAGACACCATTGATAGAAAAGATCCTAAGTCGACCTCCATCTCACAAGGGCTTCCTTCAATGGACACTACAATTCTGACTTTTTTTCCGCTTTCCGTCTGTCCGCTTCCTATAGTGACAGTCTGATGTGTGTTTTCTTGGTTGCTGGTTCCCTTGCTGCGCTCCCATTTTCTATCGGCTTGCCTCGAGTCAGTTCTTGGCAGGGAATTACCGTGTCTGCTGGGGCTGCTGTTTCTTCGATTTTGGCAGACTCTTTCAATATGTCCCCTCTTTTTGCAAGCCCAACAGATGGCATCAAGGAACCTGCACTCGGCTCGGGGGTGGTTTCCTCCGCAACCAGCGCATTCCCACCAATTTTTCTTCCTTTCACGCCTTTTTGGATTTGCATAAAGGCAGTGGACCTCATCGTCATCCTCATCAGTGTCTGATGACTCATCAAGGTCTTCAGGGTGTGTGTTTGTGGCAGCTTGCTTTCTCCCTCCACCTGAGATTTTTTCTTTTGGAAGGGTTGTTGTGTCAGCACTGGCATTTATCATCTTCATTGTGGCTGCTGATTTCTTTGTGGCTTCCGCAGCGGTTGCTTCCGCGATTGCCTCTGCCACTGTTATGTTGGGTCTGTTTAAGAGTTTGCTTTGAAGGGTAGAGTTCCTAAGACCTAACACGACATGATCTCGCATTGCCTCATCCATATTTTGGAATTCACAGGCTCCTCCAATATGGCGCAGATCTGCCACGAAATCATCAATGGTTTCGTCTTCCCTCTGGTCTCTCTTATAAAATTCATGTCTCTTGATGAGGGTTGAGACAACCGGTGCATAGTGAGTTTTCAGTATTCGGTAAAGTTCAGACCAGGTCATTTGTTTCACATCTCTGGGCTTCGCCAATGCCTTCGCCATCTTAAATACGGCTGGCCCGCTATGTGTTAGGAAGACAGCCCTCTTTCGCTGATCCGAAATTTCTTCCATTTCATTGCTCTCCAGAAACATCAGGAAACGATCAATATAAGACTCCCAATCTTCTTCATTGGGATTGAATGGTGCAGGCAGCGTGTTATTACCAGCCATCTCGTCTAGCGTGGTTTTTTCTCTCGCCGCAGGCTCAGTCTCCGCTTCAGGACGATCCCATCCTTGTCGCCAGTGTTCCGTCTGGAAAAGACGCGCGGTAGACCGGGTTCCAACTTACAACTCTTTATTCGGTTAACAGCAACAGTAACTGAACATTGGCTCAAGCCGCGGCAGTCCTTTATATAGAGGTTTGCCTGCCGGGTTGTAGCCAATGACATCAATTTAATCTTGCTGCCTTTGAGCGGCTTCTTGGATTGGTTCCTAATGAACCAATCCACTACTGGCCTTTTGGCCAATCAGAATTGACTACTTGGAACCTTCCAAGTTATATAGAACACCACCCACTCCAGGGTGGACAGGTAAAAATTAAGCTTGGGTGGGGAGGGACTTAGTGGAGCTTCCCTACTACTTACCTTTGGACAGTTGTAGCCAGGCCTCGCACACCCCTGCCGACCCATTTTAAAATCTTCTGAAGCCGGCAAGGTTGGCAAGGCTTTCCTGAAAGCCTCTGTAGCTGATAACAAAGCTCTGGATCGATCCAGACCTCTGTTACTGGCTGCAGATGCCTTCAGGAAAGCCTTCCTGGCCTTAGAAGAAGTAGTTCCTGAAGGCCTCTGACCGCGAAAAGGAAGCTGGGGACAATGCGTGCAAGTGAGGTTAGTCAATGGATGATGTTCCCCGAAAATAAGACCTGGTGCCTTTTTTGGTGGCAAAAAAAAAAATAAGACAGGGCCTTATTTTCGGGGAAATACGGGTAGTCATTTCTTGACATACAGTATTTTCCTTTATTTTCTGGTTTTACATTGTAATTAAAAGCAATATTATAACTGAGAACTACAATGCAACAGAGAGAAGTAAAAAAAAGGAGCTGAAACTTTTGTCAGGGGCCACAGCTGCCATCTTGACTCCCCCAAATGCCCCTGACTCTTGGAGGAGCCAGTAAAAGAAGCCCCTTTTTTGCCACCCCATGTGAAAACCTCCATATAGCAAAACTTTGCCATTCCAGCTGGTCCTCAACTTATGACCTCAATTGGTACTGAAATTTCTGCTGCTAAGCAATCTGGTTGTCCAGTTAGTCACGCCTCGTGCCTCATTTTGCAACTTTTTTCCTGCAGTCATTCAGAGAGTCACAGGGCTGTTAAGCAAATCCAGCTTCCCCCATTGACTTGGCTTGTCAGAAGTGGGCTAGGAAGTTCGCGATCATGAGACCCTGGAAGGTTACAACCAGAATAAATACAGACCAGTTGCCAAGCGTCCAAATGTTGATCACATGACTGTGGGGATGCTATGACATCATAAGTGTGAGAACAGGTTGCAAATCACCTTTTTCAGCCCAGTGGTAACTTGAAATGATTGCGAAAATTTTCATGGGTTTCCACCCTTGGCAACTTTAAAACTTGTGGACTTCAACTCCCAGAATTCTGGGAGTTGAAGTCCATCAAGGGAGCTTTGCTGGCTGAGGAATTCTGGGAGTTGAAGTCCACAAGGGGGAGCTTTGCTGGCTGAGGAATTCTGAGACTTGAAGTCCATCAAAGGGAGCTTTACTGGCTGAGGAATTCTGGGAGTTGAAGTCCATCAAAGGGAGCTTTGCTGGCTGAGGAATTCTGGGAATTGAAGTCCATCAAAGGGAGCTTTGCTGGCTGAGGAATTCTGGGAATTGAAGTCCATCAAGGGAGCTTTGTTGGCTGAGGAATTCTGGGAATTGAAGTCCACAAGGGGGAGCTTTGCTGGCTGAGGAATTCTTGGAGTTGAAGTTCATTAAAGGGAGATTTGCTGGCTTAGGAATTCTGGGAGATGAAGTCCACAAAGGGGAGCTTTGCGGGCTGAGGAATTCTGGGAGTTGAAGTTCACAAGTCTTAAAGTTGAAGACCTCTGGGTTAGATTTACAACTCTTAATGCCTTTTTCGCAATGCTGTTGCAGTGAGCTCTGGAGCTTAGGTCCTTTGATATGAGTACTTCCACCACCATCTTCTCCCAACAGCCATTGTTTGCAAGCAGAGCTCATTTTATTTTCTTTTTCTCTCTTTTCTTCCTTCTTTTTTTGAATCAGCTGTCTTCCCCCGCCATCTTCAACAAATATGTCCAGGTCGTACTATTGCCTCGGTCGGATAAAGAAGTCCCGGATGGAACCCTATGCATCACTTCAGGATGGGGCATGATTGACCAACTGGTCAGGTCCTATAAACTCTATGAAACCAACATCACCATCTACAATCGCCAAAAATGCATGAAATTCTATCCAGAGCTTGACGAGGGCATGATCTGCGCTGGGAGCTTCAATCAACTCTGGGATACAAGTCAGGTTAGGAAGCAAAGGTTGAGTGGGTGAGTTCATTTTAAGGGGTGGGGGAGTTCTCTAGTTTGGAAAGATGTGTGTTGGAGAGGTAGTTTGTGTTCTGTATAACTTGGAAGGTTCCAAGTAGTCTCTTCTGATTGGCCAGGAAGGCCAGTAAAGGATTGGTTCATTAGGAACCAATCCTAGGAGCCGCTCAAAGGCGGCAAAGTTCAAAGACTGTCATTGGCTACAAGCCGGCAGGCAAGCCTCTATATAAAGGGCTGCCGCGGCTTGAGCCAATGTTCCGTTACTGTTGCTGTTAACCGAATAAAGAGTTGTTAGTTGGAACCCGGTCTCACATGCTTCTTTTCTGGATGGAACACTGGCGACGAGAATGGGATCGTCCTGAAGCGGAGACCGAGCACGCAGCGAGAGAAAAAACCACGCTGGACGAGATGGCTGGTAATAACACACCGCCTGCACCATTCAATCCCAATGAAGAAGATTGGGAGTCTTATATCGATCGCTTCCTGATGTTTCTGGAGAGCAACGAAATGGAGGAAATTTCGGATCAGCGAAAGAGGGCTGCCTTCCTAACACGTTGTGGACCAGCCGTGTTCAAAATGGCAAAGGCGTCGGCGAAACCCAGAGACGTGAAACAGATGACCTGGTCTGAGCTTAACCGAATGCTAAAGGCTCACTACGTGCCGGTTGTCTCAAATCCTATTAAGAGACACGTGTTTTATAAAAGAGACCAGAGGGAAGATGAGACCATTGCAGATTTCGTGGCAGCTCTCCGCCATCTGGGAGGAACCTGCGAGTTCCAGAGTATGGACGAGGCTATGTGAGATCGTGTCGTGTTAGGTCTAAAGGACTCTACTTTACAAAGCAAACTATTAAACAGACCTAACATAACTGTGGCAGAAGTAATCTGTCAGCCTTCAAGAACTTCTACTATTGCTTTGCATCTTTTGGCTTCCATAAGTAACGGGGGGAAGGGGAGGTAGGGATAAGTCTGGGAAGTGAGCTGGAGGTGTTACATTTTTCTGTTGTGTAAATGAGGGGGGGGAAGCATACAATAGACTTAGGTTTCTATTTCTCGCTTAGCTTTCTTTTCTCTGCGCAACTGCAACCCGTTATCAAAATATGCCAAGGTCAATGGACAGAGGCCTCATCATCATCTGAAGATGCCCACATGATCATATTCACAACTTCTAATTGGAAGTTTCATCTGAACTATTGGGGGTGGGAACACTTCCATCACTTTGTATATATGAATTGCGTGCCTAATTTCTCAGATTCAGAATTCTTTGGTTGCTACCACTTCACTTTCAGTAAAAGATATCTTTTCTCTAAACTAAAGAGTCTAAGTATTTCTTTCTTGGATTTTGAATGGAGCACCGGCTGACATTATTCTGAATCTCACTCTACCAGCCCACCCGGAGAAAACACCCAATTTTCTTCCGAGGGGGCCTGAACATCATGTCATCTTCAACTAGTGATCAGGAAGACCTGGGAGCCATTGGAGGGCAAGATTCTCTGCTGGAACAGGAAGCCCAATCGCTAGCAGAGCTCAGTCTGGAAGAGGATCCAGCTGTGAAGCCCAGATGGGGTTGGTTGGAAAGATCCGGAGAAGGACACACACACACCCCAGAGTCACAACTACTGGCCGGAGTGGAAAAGAGGAGCCATGGCAAGAGAAGGAAAAGAGAGAACTCTCACTGAATCAAGCCAGG
Organism: Laticauda colubrina; assembly: GCA_015471245.1. Classification (NCBI taxonomy): domain Eukaryota; kingdom Metazoa; phylum Chordata; class Lepidosauria; order Squamata; family Elapidae; genus Laticauda; species Laticauda colubrina. Next base: position 28,355,802 of record BLBF01000042.1, on the reverse strand, counting down.
AAACTCCTTGATGAAGCCTTTGAACAACTCCAAGCTGCACAAAGGTATGAAGGGGGAGGGGAAGTAGCCCCAGCCAGAAGAAGCAGAGCAGCCCCCTCTCCCATAAATCAACCCGATCCAGCAGCAGCCCCGGAGCCCTCAGCAGGAGGTGTGATTCCTAGAAGGCGTAGAGCTCCTAGGCTGCCTCCATTAGAAGTAAGATACGGGAGAAATCCCAAAACCTTGGGATTTTTCCTAGCCCAAATTTGGAGCTATATGGAAGAATACGGGGAGGATTTTCCCTCAGAGGCAGCCAAAGTGAAATGTGTTACCAGGGCCCTGGAGGGAATAGCTGCAGAGTGGATGGTGACAATGCATAATGATAATGCTCCCCAGTTGCTGAACTATAACCTGTTCATGACTGCACTGAGGGCTAGGTTTGAGGACCCACTGGCAGAGCGCAAGGCCCGGATTAAGATGAAGACCATAAATCAAGGGCGGAGGTCAGTGGCTGACTACACCCAAGAATTCAGACAGTTAACCAGTCATATCTGAGGCTGGTCCCAGGAAGCTCTGATAGAAGCATTTAAAGATGGTTTAAATGAAGATGTGTATCAGAGATGCATTGCTAGAAGAGACCCCAATGACTTGCAGATGTGGTACTTGCTGGCAGAAGAAGTGGAGATTGATCTAACCCGAAGCAGACGGCGGGGAGATTCTGGGTGGAGCAAGCCTTCCCCCGCACGTCGTCAAGAGGTTCCCAAACAGAGGGGAGGAGTGGCAGCAAGACCCAACCCCTCAGCCTGCTTTCGATGCGGGAAGGAAGGTCACCGGGCTGTGAACTGCAGAGTCAAGCTGAAACCAAAGGGGGTGCCAAAAGAAGGGAAGAAACCTGAAAAGTTCCCAGCGAAGCCTCGCGAAACAGTACTAAAGTCGAAAGAGACAGCAGAGGTCGCTCCTCCCATAGGAGAGGAATCAGAAGCCCCAGTGACCCCTGAGGAGGAGGATTCTGACTCGGAAGACGACTTCCTGGTAAGTCCAAGCGTGGGCCCTATGACCATTCTGGTGAAGTTGAGGGTACCCAATTCAGGGGTCGAAGGGGAAATGTTAGATTCTGGGTGCACAAGATGTATAATCAACACGGAAGTAGTGAAGAAAATGGGCCTAAAACTAAAACCTTTGAAGATGCCCATTTCTTTTTGCCACTAGATGGTTCAGTAGCTGGAGGTTGCCCTGCCCGTTTTGTCACGGAACCTATAGAAATGATCATGGAAAATCATGATGAGACTCTGTGTTTTATTGTGGTCCCTGGGATGGAGCAACCATTAATACTGGGATTGCCCTGGCTCCGGAAATGGAACCCCCAAGTTAACTGGAGAAAAGGGTTGTTGCGCATACGCACCAAGCAGCAACTGGGAAAAGAGGGCAGATCTCAGCCGAAGCCTGAGGACCCGATTGAAATAGCTTCCACAGGTACTGAGCCCGTGAAAGGGGAGGAGAAAATTCCCAAAGAGTATTGGGATTTAAAAGAAGTGTTCAGTGAGAAGGCCTCGGATGAGCTTCCGCCTCACCGGCCAACAGACTGTGCTATTGAGATTTTGCCTGGGGTGAAGCTCCCGAAACCGAAGTTGTACTCAATGACGGGAATTGGAAGAGCTAAGATTGTTTATAGATAAAAATCTGGAACGTGGTTTCATTCAACCTGCTAGGCCCTGGGTAGCGGCCCCAGTGTTGTTCCGTGAAAAGAAAGATGGTTCCAAACACTTGGTGGTGGATTACAGAAATTTGAACGCTATTTCTGTGGAAAACGTGTATCCCTTCCTTTGATGAAAGACATGTTGGCCCATCTAGCGAAGGGGAAAATTTTCATGAAGTTGGATTTGAGAGAAACATACTACCGAATTCGAATTAAGGAAGGGGATGAGTGGAAGACTGCTTTTAACTGCCCGATGGGTTGCTTCCAATTCAACGTTCTTCCTTTTGGTTTACAAGGGGCCCCAGCTGTATTCATGCAGATGATCAATCAAGTGTTACATGAACATTTATACAGGGGGGTTCTGGTTTATCTTGATGATATCCTTATCTACACGGAAACTCTGGATGAACATGTGAAACTAGTGCGGTCGGTTCTACAGAAACTGTGTGCCGCTAAGTTTTATGCTAAATTGTCAAAGTGTGAGTTCCACCAAGACAAAATTGACTATTTGGGATATCGCATTTCATCTGAAGGCATAGAAATGGATCCAGAGAAGGTGCGTGCCATTTTGGAATGGGCTCCACCACGCACCAGAAAACAACTTCAAAGCTTTTGGGGATTTGCAAATTTTTACCGGCAATTCATCCCAACGTTTGCTAAGATAGTAATGCCCATCACAAATCTCTTAAAAACAAAAGGGGAGGTGAAGCCAAGGCCAGGAAAGCCGCTGGAGTGGTCCATGGAGTGCCAAGCAGCTTTTGAAAAGCTAAAACGACTGTTTGCTGCAGAACCAGTGCTGAAGCACCCGGATATGGAAACTCCTTTTGTGATTCAAGCCGATGCAAGTGATGTGGCTATTGGAGCGGTGTTACTTCAAATCAACGAGAAAGGGACCTTACAGCCTTGTGCGTATACCTCCCGTAAGCTGTCTGAAACAGAGAGAAGATGGGCCGTCTGGGAGAAAGAAGCTTTTGCAGTTCGTTGGGCCTTACTGACCTGGAGACATTTCCTGGAAGGAGCGAAACACCCATTTGAGGTATGAACTGATCATAAGAATTTGGAAGCCTTAAAAACGCCCCGGAAGCTGTCCCCTAAACAAGTTCGCTGGGCCCAGTACTTCAAGTGGTTCAATTTCTCATTGAAGTACATTCCAGGACGGAAGAATTTCATGGCAGATGCTCTCTCTAGACTACCCCAATATAATAGTATGCGCCAGGAGGTGATAAGCCCAATTGTCTCAACCAAACATCTAGCCGCCCCAGTGATCACCAGAGCCCAAAAGAAGAAACAAGAAGTGTATTTATCGAATGACTTAACTGAACAATTAAAAGAAGCTTTAAAACTGGATGAATAGTTCCTGGCTCATTCAAGTGACTATACAGTTAGAGATGGTTTGGCTTGGGTGGGGACCAAGTTGTATGTGCCGCAGGTGCTGAGGGCCCAAATACTACGACAGACACATGATTCTAAAGCAGCTGGCCACTTTGGATTTGTGAAGACCTTACATCTGGTTAAGCGGCAATTCCGGTGGCCTACTTTAAAGAAGGACATTGAAGCTTATGTACCTAGCTGTCCAATTTGTGCTTCGGCAAAGAGACCTCCTGGTAAGCCAGTAGGATTGTTACAAAATCCTAGACCAACGGTACCCTAGCTAGACCAACGGTACCCTGGAAGGAAATCTCTATGGACTTTATAGTAGAATTACCCAAAAGCGGTGGAAACACGGTCATCTGGGTAGTAACCGATTTGTTTTCCAAACAACTACATTGCATACCTTGTTCCAAGATTCCATCTGCTAAGACGTTGGCTAAACTGTTTATTTCACATATCTATAGGCTACATGGCGTTCTAGAACGCATAATCTCTGACAGAGGGGTCAAGTTTACCTCAAATTTTTGGAAAGAGTTCCTGAAGTTGATAGGCTCCGCCCAGGGTTTAAGCTCCACCCACCACCCTCAAACCAATGGGGCCTGTGAGAGGACTAACGCAGTGTTAGAACAGTATCTTAGATGTTACATAAATTATCAACAAGATAACTGGTCTGACTTACTACCATTTGCCGAAGTGGCATACAACAACTCCGTACATAGTAGTACTGGATTTACTCCATTTAAGGTGGCTTCGGGACAAGATTTCATACCCATACCTGAACTTCCTCGTGAAAAGCCTAACATCCATTCATTGGATGAATGGATAACTCAACTCCAACTTAACTGGCCAGTGACACGCAAAGCATTAGATGAGGCCCATCAAGCTCACAAGAAGTTTCCAGACAAGAAAAGATCTCCACAGAAAGAATATAAAGTGGGCGACAAAGTTTTCCTGTCAACCAGATACCTACAGACCACTCAAAAGTCAAAGAAGCTTGGTCCTAAGTATGTTGGTTCTTTCACGATTGAACAGATTATCAATCCTGTAACAGTCCAGCTGAACTTACCCAAAACTCTTTGACGAATTCATCCAGTTTTCCATGTTAATTTGCTAAAACCTGAAAGTACTTCTGACTTAAGACCCATCCAGGCTGACCCTCCCATACCAATACTGATTGAAGGCGAACAACATTTTGAAGTTAAAGAAATTCTGGACTCTTGCAAATGGAGGGGTCGACTCCAGTATCTTGTAGCCTGGAAACATTTCCCTTCTTCACAAGCCGAATGGGTTAACAAAACCGATGTTAAAGCCCCTAAGTTGGTCAGGGCATTTCGTTCCAAGTATCCTGATAAGCCTTAGGATTGTATTCTTTTGTAATTGTTTAATGATTAATAATTGTCTTTATATTTTCTCCTCTCTCTCTTTTAGGACTGATGATTTTCCTTTTTCTAGGAGGGCCGAATGTCAGCCTTCAAGATCTTCTATTATCGCTTTGCATCTTTCGGCTGCCATAAGTAACAGGGGGAAGGGGAGGTAGGGATAAGTCTGGGAAGTGAGATGGAGGTGTTACATTCTTCTGTTGTGTAAATGAGGGGGGGGGAGCAAACAATAGACTTAGGTTTCTATTTCTCGCTTAGCTTTCTTTTCTCTGCACAACTGCAACCCGTTATCAAAATATGCCAAGGTCAACAGACAGAGGCCTCATCATCACCTGAAGATGCCCACATGATCATATTCACAACTTCTAATTGGAAGTTTCATCTGAACTATTGGGGGTGGGAACACTTCCATCACTTTGTATATGTGAATTGCGCGCCTAATTTCTCAGATTCAGAATTCTTTGATTGCTACCACTTCACTTTCAGTAAAAGATATCTTTTCTCTAAACTAAAGAGTCTAAGTATTTCTTTCCTGGATTTTGAATGGAGCTCCGCCTGACACAATCGTAGAAGCCACCTACACCGAAGCTGCAAAGAAATCAGCGGCCACAATGAAACTAATGAATGCCAATACTGACACGATGACCCTACCCACAGGGAAGGAGCAAGCCCCCACAACCACACACCACGAAGACCTAAACGAGTCATCAGAAACAGAAGAAGATGACGATGAGGTCCATTGCCTATACGCCAAAAAGGCGAACCAAAAAAGGCGCGAAAGAACAAGAAATTGGCGGAAATGCGCTGGCTGCGGAGGAAACCACCCTTGAGCCGAGTGTAGGTTCCTTGATGCCATCTGTCCCGCTTGCAAGAAAAGGGGACATATCAAAAGAGTCTGCCACAATCGTAAGAACAGCAGTCCTAGCAGACACGGTAATTCCCCACAAAGAACTGACCCGAGGCAAGCCGACAGAAAATGGGAGCGCAGCAAGGGAACCAGCAATCGAGAAAACACACATCAGACTATCACTATCGGAAGCACACAGACGGAAAGCGGGAGAAAAGTCAAAATTGTAGTGACCATTGAAGGAAGCCCCTGTGAAATGGAGGTCAATTCAGGATCTTTCCTATCAATGGTGTCTTGGAACACAATCAGACGGTTGGTTCCAAACATAAAACAAAAAGAGCTCGAGAAACAAAAATTAATTCTCAAAGACTACCAGGGAAATAGAATTCCCGTGGTAGGTCGAGGACACTTCAAAGTCACTTGCAAACAACACGCCGAAGTCCTGCCACTGACCAGAGTCGACTGAGACCGTCCCAGCCTCCTGGGCATCGAATGGTTCGCACCATTGGGCATCAGGATGACCGGAGTAAGCTGAATAGCCGCAAGCGATTGGGAAGAGAATCTGCTACACGAATTCCAGGACGTCTTCGACAGCACTCTGGGCAGGTACCGGGGGACCCCAATTTCCTTTAGCTTAGATCCCCAGATAGCACCAAGAAGGTTAAAAGCCAAACGAGTCCCTTTCGCATTAAAACCCAAAATAGATGAGCAATTAAACAAATTGATTGCACAAGGGGTCATAGAACTAATTGACTATGCAAGGTGGGAGACTCCAATAGTAACACCTGTAAAACCTGATGGGTCTGTGCGCATCTGCGGAGACTACAAGGCTTCCCTGAACCATGCGCTACAGCAAAGCGCATACCCGATCGATACCAGTCATACAGCACTTACTGCACTCACTTGGGGGAGAAAATTTTTTTGCGAAACTCTATTTGGCTCAGGCATATCAGCAGCTTCCAGTAGACCCCATAAGGGCCGAAGCACAAACAATAGTAACACATAGGGGGGTATTCAAATGCAAGAGGCTTCAATTCGGAGGAAGCGTTGCCCCGGCGTTTTCCAAAGCCTCATGGAATGCCTATTAAATGGGATAAAAGGGGTCGTTCCATACTTTGATGACGTCCTAATTTCAGCAGAAAACATGACCCAATTAGAAGCAAGACTAAGAGAAGTGCTAACCAAATTTAGAGAATCCAGCCTAAAAGTAAAAAAGGAAAAATGCTGCCTGGCTACCGACCACGTCGAATTTTTAGGGTATTTAATTGATGATTCACCCAACAGACAAAAAAGTCAAAGCAATTAAAGATGCACCCAGGCCAAAAAATAAAATGGACTTTACAGGTATTCTTGGGTCTGATCAACTTTTATAACATATTCCTCCCCCACAAAGCAACAATAGCAGAACCATTACACCGTTTACTGGATAAAAAAACTGTCTGGACTTGGGGTCATAAAGAACAAAAAGCATTCCAAAGCATAAAAGACTTATTAACCTCAGACACCGTTCTTATTCAGTTTAGTAACACACTTTCATTGACGGTCACCTGTGACGCCTCACCTTTCGGAGTCGGTGCCATCCTGAGCCACCAATTACCCGACGGGAGAGAGGCGCCCATCGCCTTTTACTCGAAAACACTCTCCAAAGCGGAATGCAACTATAGCCAGCTATACAGAGAGGCCCTGGCAATTGTTGCCAGAGTTAAACGTTTTCACGAATACCTCTATGGGAGGACATTTTCCATTGTGAATGATCATAAACTATGACTGGGGATTTTGGCAGGAAACAAACCCACACCGAACATTCTATCCCCATGGATGACTAGGTGGTCAGAATTCCTGGCCGTTTATTCATATACCTTGCTGCATCGACCCGGGAAACAAATCACCCATGCAGACGCTTTAAGCTGAGCACCATTACCAACCATAGAGGATGACCCGGCTCCAACCACCACCGCCCTACAAATAGAGACCTGCCCTGAACTTCCATTGTCTGCAAATGATGTCGCCAGAGCCACCGCGAAAGACCCAGTGACTGCCCGCGTTTTGACTTGGGTAGGTAAAGGCTGGCTGGAAAGCCAAAAGACTGAAGGTTTTAAACCTTTTCAGACTAGACAAATTGAACTGTCAATACAAAAGGGGTGTTTGTTGTGGGGAGATCGGGTGGTAATTCCATCCAGACTGCAGGAAGAGGTGTTGGGTATGCTACATGAGGGCCACCCAGGCATAGTAAAAATGAAAAGCCTGGCCAGGAGCTATGTCTGATGGCCTAGTATAGACAAGGATATTGAATGCTGGGTTGCAACATGCCATAAGTGTCAGAGAGCTATACCACCGCAAGTGCCCATACGGGACTGGGAGACCCCACGAGGCCCTTGGTCTCGAATCCATATTGATTTTGCAGGACCAACCAGGGGCAACATGTTCTTAATAGTAGTAGATGCATATTCAAATTGGTTGGAGGTTATAGTTATGTCATCCACAACAACCGACGCTGTTATAAAACAGCAAAACAAATTGTTTTCAACTCATGGTTTACCTGATGTATTGGTATCCGACAGCGGGCCACAACTAACAGATATACAATTCGAACAGTACTTAGCATCCCTGGGTATACGCCATGCACTAACCGCGCCGGCCTACCCGGCGGTGAATGGTAGGGCCGAACGAATGGTCAGGTTTACTAAAGAAGGCCGAGAAAAAATGGACCATGGGGATGTCCAAGAGAAGCTGAACTGTTTACTTACACTATAACACATTACTCCCAGTAGCACAACGAACAAGAGCCCGGCAGAATTGTTAATGGGGAGGAAACTCAGATCCCATTTAGATAGGTTGCATCCAAATTACACTTGTGAGAAACCCCCCGACTCGTCCAGCCGATACCGCACTTTTGAAATCGGCGACCTAGTCTATGCAAAGAATTTTACCGGGGACCCTCTCTGGCTTCCAGCCACTATCACACAAATAACAGGCCCCCAGTCCTACCGACTAACCGTGGACGATGGAAGAGAATGGAAGCGGCACATAGACCAGCTTCGTTCCTGCAAGATCGAGCGCAAAACAACCGTGCAACCTCAAATAATAAAAATCAATGAAAACAAAACCAAGGGGGGGGGGAACACAAACAAATACAAAAGGGTGTGAAAATGAACCATTGAAATTAAATCTAGAACATCTAACCAACCAAAAAGAGCACTTACGGTTAGATGAAACCATCAGAGGTAGTCCAAGCGAAAGGAAAGCCGTCCTGGAAGGGGCCAGCTAGGCCAGCTCAACCAGCCCGGTGGAACCAGGAGGGAGCGGCAAAACCACCGGCCTGAGCAACTCAAGCAGTAGCGGCAATACTGACTCACCCTTCCAGGCGGTTCCATGGAAACGAGCCGGAGAGACAGCGATCCCGACCGAACCGCTTGAAGTCCTAGGCGAGAATGAGCCGCACAGGTCAACTAGGTCAACCCACCTACCTGCGCGACAACGTCACTCACGTAAGACTGAACTAAAAGGGGAGGGGTGTTCTGTATAACTTGGAAGGTTCCAAGTAGTTTCTTCTGATTGGCCAGGAAGGCCCGCAAAGGATTGGTTCATTAGGAACCAATCCTAGGAGCCGCTCAAAGGCGGTAAAGTTAAAAGACTGTCATTGGCTACAAGCCAGCAGGCAAGCCTCTATAAAAAGGGCTGCCGCGGCTTGAGCCAATGTTCCATTACTGTTTGCTGTTAACTAATAAAGAGTTATTTGTTGGAACCCGGTCTCCTGCGCATCTTTTCCGGACGGAACAGTTTGGTCTAATGGTTAGTTAGTGGCCTAGGAACTAGGAGATGGAGAGTTCTAGCATGAAAGCTGACTGGTGACTTTGGGCCAATCACTAGGAGATGGAGAGTTCTAGTCCCACCTTAGAAGGTCTTAAATGGGGGCAAAACTCATTTAACAAATGTTTCACTTAGCAACAGAAATTTGGAGCTCAGTTGTGGATGTAAGACAAGGACTACCTTTACTTTAAAGTGAGACTCACTGAAGAAGCCTTGGAATAAAACCAAAGCTATTTGCACACTGAGTAAGCATTCCACACTTGGCTAGGCCCTGATCCCTTAAAATCTCAGTAAGATGCTAGTCCTCATGGTATGTTATAAGGTATAAATGTGAACATCCAGCCCTATCAGATTCCTGGGCATCTTGTTTAGCGCTATCATTTTCCCGTGTCCTTGGCCTGCTGCCTTCCAAAAGGGGATAGACTACCTACTTCCATCTCATGTCCTAAAGGACTGGCAGGGGATGATGGGAGTCTCAATCCCTCTGTTGAAAGAAAAATCTGGTTCAGTTCCAAGCTGGGAGAAAGAAACTGGAAATTAAATGGAGGCTGACTGGCTGCAAGGAAAGGAGGTTTGTTGATGAGCGGAACAACAACAGCATGTAGTTCTGGGACAGCTGATAAATTGGTTTGAGGAATACATAGATTTTTTTTATAGGGTTCTGAGATGTTGCAGGGGATTGTGCAATGTAGTGAGCCTGGTGAGGAGGAGGAGGAGGAGGAGGAGGAGGAGGAGGAGGAGGAGGAGGA
>BLBF01000042.1:28330570-28345871 GCA_015471245.1 Laticauda colubrina | reverse complement strand
GGAGGAGGAGGAGGAGGAGGAGGAGGAGGAGGAGGAGATGGGGAGAGGAGAAGATGGGGAGAGGAGGAGGAGAGGAGGGGAGAGAAAGAGAAGGAGGAAGAGGAGAAAGAGGAAGAGGGGGAGGGGGAAGGAAATTGCTATTCTAATGGTGGTGGATTATGTCCTAAGGGTCACCTCCTGTCCTTAATCTCCTCAGCTGGTACTCAAGGTGTTTTATTTGTTAATAGGCTGGCCCAGTTTTTCTTAATGGGCACAAAATGTCCATCTCTAAACTCTTCAGGCATCCGCTGGAGGCTATTCAGAAAGACTGGGTCTGCTTTCTGCCTTTAAGAACATATTTCTCAACCTTGGCAACTTTGGAATGTGTGGACTTCAATTCCCAGAATTCCCCAGCCAAACCCTGGGGAGTTCTGGGAATTGAAGTCCACACCTCTTGGGGTTGCCATGGTTGAGAAACACAGCTCTAGATAATGTGTTTTAAAACCCCTATGAATCCAGTGTGCCAGGTAGGTCGCATGTTTCTCCCTCCTTGATTTTTCTTCCAGTAGGAAACACAGCCATTGCCATCAGTTTACAACTGTTGTTTTCCTGACTAATCAAATGCACATTCACTTTCTATTCCCTACAAGCATTACTCGCTCTTCAAATGAGATAACTAAATGTAGTGATCAAACATATTTATCATTGTGACTTTAGACAATATTTTTTTTAGATAAAATAAAATAAAAAAACATGTTTCTCCATTTCACCTTTGGGGAAATATAATATTCTGCCTCTTTTAATATTCCCCAAAATATTTCATTCTCTAGGCCAGTGGGGGGAGAGTTTTCCAACACCTGGTACCTGAGGAGAACCAGTTTTGCAGAAATCCATTCTAAGCCTCCTGTTCCAGCTTTTTTTTTTTTGCTTTACTTTCCTTTTTCCTCAGGGAGATTCCGGAGGTCCTATGGTGTGCAAAGGAGTGGTGGAAGGCATCGTTTCCTATTGCAACCGAATCCCTCCAGGCGTTTATTCCCGCATGGCCGACTTCCTTCCTTGGATCAGGCACATCATGACATCCAATGCGTGAGACCAAGAAACCCTGAGCAATTCCCTCTTTAAACCCGCTTTAGCTGCCTGAGGGGCAGGCCTTGCAATTTCTCGTCCTTCCCTTTTTCAATTTTTGCACAAAAAAAATAAAGATAAAGAAATGCAGCAACTGATTGTTGGGGGGCCATAGGCTGAGTCTGTAAATCACTTAGAGAGGGCAGTAAAGCACCTTGAAGCGGTATATAAGTCTATAAGCACCCTTGCTAACGTATATAACTCCATGGAATGATTTGGTGCGCAGAGGCCTGTTTTCTGGGTAGCAACTTTAAGAGGTGTGAAGACTTCAACTCCCAGAATTCTCTGGTCAGGAATGGCTGGCTGGGAAATTCTGGGAGTTGAAGTTCACACATCTTAAAGCTGTCAAGTTTGAGAAAGACTGACATGGACTCTGGACAATTTGTCTTCCATCCATATCTGAAGTCACTTTCCTGAGCCCATAACTGCCCCAACTCTTTACACTGTGTTGCCCATTGCCTTTTAAGCCAAGACTCTCCTCCCCTGTCCTCTCTCTCACTTTCCTCCTCTTCCTCCTCCCACTCTTCTTTCTCTCCTCCACTTCTCTCCTCTCCCCCTCGCTCTCTTCTTCCTCCTCCCTTCTCTCCCTCTCTCCTCCTCTTCCCTCTCTTCTCCTCTCTCCCTCTTTTTCCTTTTCCTCCCCTCCTCTCTCTCGTCTCCCTCCCCTCCTCTTCCTCCTCCCCCTCTTCTCTCCTCCTCTAGTCTTCTCTCCTCTCCTCCAACCCTCTTCTCTTCTCTCCCTCACTCTGTTCTTCCTCCTCCCTCTCTTTTCTTCCTCTCCTCTTCGCCTCTCCTCTTCCCTAACTCTTCTTCCACCTCCCTCTTCTCTTCCTCTCCTCCTTCCTCCTCTCCCCCTCACTCTCCTCTCCTCTCTGCCCTCCTTCTCCCTTCTCCTCCCCCTCCCCCTCTCCCCTTCCTCCTCTTCTTGCTCTTTTTCTCCCTGTAATGAATTGCTCAAGGTAACACCCAAAACACAGAACGACTCTGTTAACCTACAAAAGTTTTATTAACTGCAATTGTGTAAGCATTTCCTACACACACACTTGCACCTGCCTGCCAGATGATGTATGGAGTTTGGAGAAGACAGGAGCATATAATTGTTAAATTATCCTTACATCCGCTTTAGATACAGCCTTTCTTGCTATGGTTATGTGAGTCCCTGCAGCTTTTAAGTTTGTATCATGGATGGAAAGTGAATCTGGCTTCCACATTGCTTGTGGGAAGATCCCAAAGGGGGAACCACATGATCCCCAGAGCACTGTTATGAAAACGGACCATTCGCCAAGTGCCTGAATTTTGATCACTTGACTGTGGAGATGCAGCAAGGGTTGGTAAGTGTAAAAAATGGTCACAAGTCACTTTTTTCATTGTTGTTGTAAACATGAACAGCACGAAACAAATAGTTGTAACTGGTCAAAGACCACATTCATATATACAGCCATAGGTACACACATACATAATTTACATTATTATCTACATAAGCTTTAGGTTTTGTAGCTTTCCCAATAGCCCTCAGCCCAGCCTTCATTTTCATCTTGTGATAGCTGCATTTGGTCACACATTGCACTCTGCACGACTTCAGCTGCCTTTTGACACTACTGGGTTCAACGCAGAGATACTGTGTGAGTTAACTTTCTTATCTCCACTTGTTGTTTCAGAGTTGGGTTCCTTATCTTTTCAACTTGTTTGTTCAAGCTCTCCTTCTCATCAGGAGTCAAATTTTATCATTCTGTCTACTCTCACAATGTTTTAGTTCTTGTAAGAGGAGGCTGTCCTAACAAAGGAGAGAACCAACCTACAACTAAGGAGAAATTTCTCCTAAGGATGAGAACAATTCAATCAGTCATTCAGAATGGAACTTGGAAGGGACCTTGGAGGTCTTCTAGTCCAGCCCCAGGGATGGAGCACCCATAACTTCTAAAGGCAAGATATTCCATAGCTAATTGTTCTCACTGTTAGGAAGTTTCTCCTTAATTTCAGGTTGCTTCTTACCTTGGTTAGTTTCCATCCGTTGTTTCTTGTCCTGCTTTCAGGTGCTTTGGAAAATAATTTGACCCCCCGTCTTCTTTGTGGCAGCCCCTCAAACACTAAAATATCATGCTCCCTTCCCTAGTCCTTCTTTTCTCTAGACTAGACATACCCAAATCCTGCAACCGTTCTTCATATGTTTTAGTCTCCATGACTTTAATCATCTTAGTTGTACTTTGCATTTATTTTTAAAAGTCCCAACACCTTTTTTGTCATATGATGACCAAAACTGGGTGCAGTATTCCAGGTATGGCCTTACTAAGGCTTTCATCAGTAATCATTGATTCCACTGATTCTTTTAATCAATTCATCAGTGAAACAATTTGCCTCCAAAAGTTGTGGATGCTTCAACACTAGAGGCTTTTAAGAAGAGATTGGAAGCCGTTCGTTTGGAAATGGTGTCGGGTTTCCTGCTCAAGCAGGGGGGTTGGACTAGAAGACCTCTGAGGTCCCTTCCAACTCTGTTAGTCTGTGAAGTTGTACATCTTCTGTTCAGTGGTGCAGCTGCAATGTTATTTCAAAAAAATCCTTCCCGGCGGTGAGAAGCTGGATTGCCCCCCAGTTCCATCCAAGATTCTCACGGGAAGACAGAGTAAAGGATATGACAAAGTAACTTTTTCCACCCTGGCACCCAAACAAGAATGCTCCCTTGTGAATTCAGCTTCTCGAAAGCCCAGTTTTCTCACGACCGACGCAACATCTAGGTTGCGTGCCCAGCAATTCCGTGATGCACCTGGAGCTGGCTTCTTCAAACCAAGCTGAACTCCTCCAGGTAGCTTGCCAAAACGGCGTCCTTGATATCTGTGAAAACCGCACAGATGTTCTGCGTGTCAGTGGCGCAGGTATAATGGTGGTAAAGGAACCGGGGTCTGAAGGCAGAAGGGGAACTGCCACAAAGAGGGCTATCGAGAAATTGATGGAAGATGTTGCTGTACATCTCCAGGATGAAGCCTTTGGCCGCGTGAACGTCTCGCTTGGGACCTGGGAAAGGAGAAGGAGAAGAGGTTGTGTGAATTGCCCAGGGTTCCGCTGTGGCCCACCAGTGGCCAGTGGAACTTGGAGCAGACTCGGACAGCGAGGAGGTTGGGGAGGAACATGGGCCAGTCCTGAAGTCTGGGGAAGGCTATGATGACGGCTCTGCATCGGAGACAGAGATGGGGCCAGGGTCGTCTGACAGTTATCAGCTGCCTTTGGAGTCGGAGATCAGGGAGGCAGAAGAACAGCGGAAGCCTGTTCCCAGTGTGCGCATGCACAGAGCTGCCAGGAGAAGGGACAGCTAAGGAACAAGGGTCAACAGGGGTGTAAAGCCACAGGAGGACAGTGAATGGCCCTTCCCATAGGGAATAAAAGAGGATTGAAAGGGGACTGGGGTTTTGCAGGAAACAATTAGTTCCTTTGGGTGAAGATCTGTTCCTGCATTTTTGCTACAGTGTGGCATCTGAAGGATATCATCCTGGCAACTCTCCAAGCCTGATAAAGGTCTGTAGCTGTGAAATCTCTTGGAAGACTGTTGGCCGCGACTTTGCTGGAGAGGAATTCACTGTAAACTCAATAAAAGGGGTCTATCAGAATGAGAAGTTGGCTTCGTGCTGTTGGGGAAGCCTCGGTCAGAACAGTTCCCACCAGCAGCCTTAAGCCTGGATTACATTGCTCCATGGTTGCACATCAGGGAACTTATGCAGTGGCATTTGGAGAGGGATGCATAGCCGTTGCATTTACAGATGTCCCTTGCTAAGCGAGACAATTCTTAAATGGGCTCTGCCCCATTTAATGACCTTTCTTGCTAGAATTGCTAGGGAAATCGGGGCAGTTTTTTAAGTTAGTAACCTAGTGCTTAGGTAAATCTGGCTTCCCCATTGATTGACTTCACTTGTCAGAAGGTCGCAAAAGGGGATCTCAGAATTTTGGGACATTGCAACCATCATAAATATGAGCCCGTGGCCAAGCATCTGAATTTGGATCAGGTGACCCTGGGGATGCTGCAAATGGCTGCATGAGAAATGGTCATAAGTCACTTTTTTTTTTGAGTGCTGTTTTAACTTTGACAGTCACTAAATGAACTAAGAGGGGGTCAAGCTAATCTCCAAAGCCCCTGAAGGCAGGACAAGAAGCAATGGATGGAAACTAATCAAGGAGAGAAGAAACCCAGGACTAAGGAGAAATTTCCTGACAGTTAGAACAATTAACCAGTGGAACTACTTGCCTCCAGAAGTTTTTAATGCTCCAACACAGGAAGTTTTTTTAGAAGAGAATGGACAAGCATTTGTCTGAAGTGGTATAAGGTTTCCTGCCTGAGCAGAGGGTTAGATTAGAAGACCTCCAAGGTCCCGTCCAACTCCTATTCTATTCCTATTCCATTCCATTCCATTCCATTCTATTCGAACTGTTGTAAGTCGAGGACCACCTATATATCTGAGCTGAAGAAGCTTCTTGGATGAGAAGTGAAACCTCTTCAAAGAAAAAGCAGAAAATCCAGTTGCCTCTTGAAAAAGGACCTTGGGGACAACCATGACCTGGATGGCTGAGAATCCCCATAGACATTTGGTAATACACCTATTACGTATCAGTGGTGGTATGCTACCAGTTTAGACCAGTTCAGCTGAACCAGTAGTAAAACAATCCTCCGACAATCAGCTGAGAGGAGAAAGAAGAGAAAAGTGCAGGATCGGCTTTCCCACCGGCCCCTGCGCTTTTCTCTTCTTTCTCCTCTCAGCTGATTGGCGCTGCAGATCTCAGCTAGTGTGGGGAAAGCTGCGCACACGCGCGTTAGGCAAAGCACACCCACCAAGCCACGCCCACCAAACTGGTGGTAAAACCATTCGAATCCCACCACTGCTGGACCTGTTCCCCGTTGTCTCCATAGCCCAAGAAACTAGGAAAGCATCCTTCTGTCATGTTTGCCCCACCCCTTTTCTTTCTGCAGGCTCAACTGCCTCTTATCCGACCATTGCTTAATCTTGCAGCTCTTCCTTCTGACTCCCAACATCCCGTTTCATTGCAGGGAGGTACGTGTGTTTTTCTCTAGACCAGGGGTGTCAAACTCAAGGCCCATGGGGTGACTTAGATCTGGCCCACGGGGCCACTCTGGAAACAGTGAAGGACTGGCCCGTGGTGCCTCCGCCAGCAAAAACAGAGCTCCGATGCAGGAGGCCATCATAGCTGAAAACAGAGCTCGGGAGCCCGCTTTTGCTGGCAGAGTGCTTGGGTCACCACAGGCAACCCCAACATGAGTGACATTGAGCTGGGCATGCCCACCCTGGCCACACCCACCCACTCACTCACCCGAGTTCAAACACAACCCTGATGCGGTTCCTCAATGAAATCGAGTTTGACAACCCTGGTCCAGATGGCATACAAGCCACACAAAATGGAGAATTAACGGAAGAGGAATATTTGTAGCTCAGGGTTGACCTGCAGGTTCCTGGGTGCTCTCTGAGGTTGGTTGTTTTCTTGCAGATGTTTCATCAGAGATGCCCTGATGATGTTGCCTAGTTGGGTGATGAAATGTCTGCAAGGAAACAACCAACCTCAGAGAACACTGGGACGCTATGGAAGGGGAAATAGAGAGCAACAACCTTTTTACTGACTCTTATTTGGCAACCAACAAAGCAGCTAGAAATTTTTCACTGCTTTGGCAGCTGTCCAAAGAGAAGCAATGCTTTTCCAAATGCAATGCAAACAGTCCTCTACTTACAACCGTTCATTTAGGGACTGTTTGGCACTAAAAAAAAAGTGACTTATGACTGTTTTTCACACTTACAACCATTGCAGCATCCCCATGGTCCCATAATCAAAATTCAGATCCTTGGCAAACAATTCATAGTTATGACAGTGTCAACTCATAAAACATTTTATATACATGTTTTATAATTGTCAACAGAAAGAAGGGAGGAATTTCAAAGAGCAGGCGGCAGTGTGGAATTGAAAGTACATTCCATTCATATTTTCTTCAGTGACTGATTAGATGACTGAAGCTTCTGCTGCGCAAAAATCCAATTGGAGAGCATGATTGATGACTCTTGGCTATGGAAGTGTTTCGTTGGATAATGCACCCAGAGGGGTGAGGGGAAAAGCAGGATCAAGGGTGACAATGAATTATGTATCTCAGAGTCGGCTACACCCAGGCAAATGCGGCAGGTTAACTTCTAATAAATCCTCTTTAGTTTTGGGAGTGTGGCTCAAGGCTCATGATTTAATTGGAGTAACTGTTGTAAACCTGACAGACAGTTGCAGTATCCCGGGGTCACGTGATCCCCTTTTTGCGACCTTCTGACAAGCAAACTCAATAGGGAGGCAAGATTAACTTAACAACTGCGTGACTAATTTCATAACTGCAGCAATTCATTTTAACAACGGTGACAAGGAAGTGGTAGAATTCACTTAACAACTTTGCTTTGCTTAGCCATGGAACTTTGAGGCTCAATTTTGGTCATAAGTTGAGGTCTACCGGTGGTCCCAGAGTTCTCTTTAGCCAGATTTGTTATTATGAAAGCTCCAAGAACTCTCTCCTCATTACAGACCTTTATGATGGGAGGACTTCAACTCCCAGAATTCCCTAGCCAGCTTTCCTCACCACAACTGGCTGAGGAATTCTGGGAGTTGAAGTCCACACATCATAAAGTTGCCAATGCCTGACTGAGGAATTTTGAGAGTTGAAGTCTCTACAAAAAAAAGATGTTGAGACTTTGGAAAAAGTGCAGAGAAGAACAGCTAAGATGATTAAAGGCTTGGAGACTAAAACATATGAAGAACGGCTGCAGGGTTTGGGTTTGGCTAGTCTAAAGAAAATAAGAATTAGGGGTGACATGATAGCAGTATTTCAATATTTGAGCAGCTACTACAATGAAGAGGGGGTCAATTTATTTTCCAAAGTTCCGGAGGGAAGGACAAGAAACAATGGATGGAAATTAATCAGGGAGAGAAGCAACCTGGAATTAAGGAGAAACTTCCTAGCAGTGAGGACAATCATGGGTGCTCCATCACTGGAGGTTTTTAAGAAGAGACTAGACAATCATTTATCTGAAATAGTATAGGTCAGTGGTAGCTAACCTTTTTGGGCTTCTGTGGCAAAAATTGCATGCACACCAGCACACTCGCATGCCAGCACACAGAATGCAATGCGCGGCCCCCCTCCCCATGTCCCCTGCACATATGCGCTCAATTTCCCCACCCCCTTAACTGCACTGCGTCTCACAGCTGATTTTTCAGCTGGCTTGAGGCCTTTTTCGGCCTCCATGAGGCTTGGAAAAAGCCTCTGCAAGGCTTTTCAGGACGAATTATAGGCCCATTTCACCACTTCCAGTATTACAGGAAGTGACAAAACAGGCCTATAATTCAGCCCGAAAAGCTTGCAGAGGCTTTTTCCAAGCCTCTTGGAGGCCAAAAAAGGCCTCAAACCAACCAAAAAAAATAAGCTGTGAGGCGCGCACATGCGCAGTGAGGTAAGTTTGCCAGCGGCTCGCATGCCAGCGCAAATGGCTCTGCGTGCCACTTGTGGCATGCATGCCATAGGTTTGCCATCATGGGTATAGGTTATCCTGCTTGAGTAGGGAGCTGGACTAGAAGACCTCCAAGGTCCCTTCCAGCTCTATTCTACTCTAAGTCTCAGGTATCATAAAACTGCCAAGGGGTGATGAATTCTGGGAGACAAAGTCCACAATCACAAAGTAGCTAATGCTGGCTAGTTAAGGATTGCTGGAAATTGAATTCCACGGATCAGAAAGTTGCAAAGGACTGGCTGGGGAATTCTTTGCCAAAGTTGAGAAATACTCTCTTAAAGCAGCAATAGCTTGAAGATGAAAGGTGTGCGTCAATTCTAAGCAAAGGTGTGGCTGGCCAACATCAGCACCAAACCAACATGTTTTGTTCATTCAAATGCTACAGGAAATCGCTTGGGGTTGGGCCCTATTTGCACCCTAACCACAGCCCCAGTATGTCCTCTAAACATCCTTCTTTGGCTATAACCCCACAAAGTTGTTGAGACTTTGGAAAGAGTGCAGAGAAGGGCAGCTAAGATAATTAAAAGCCTGGAGATAAAAAACATATGAAGAACAGTTGCAGAAACTGGACATGGCCAGTCTAGAGAAAAGAAGGACTAGGGGTGACATGATAGTATTCCAATATGTGAGGGGCTGCCACAAATAAGAGGGGGTCAACTTATTTTCCAAAGCACCTGAAGGCAAGACAAGAAGCAATGGATGGAACTAATCAAGAAGGAACCTGCTCCATCACTGGAGGTTTTCAAGAAGAGATTGGGTAGCTACTGGTCTGAAATGGTATAGGGTCAGCTGCCTGAGAAGGGACTAGAAAACCTATATGAGCCAATAATATGCGGTGGCAGCCAAACAAGTCAATGCAATCCAATTCTTGCCACCGTGGTTAAACGAATCGCTGCCATCGTTAAGTCATAAATATGACCCAGTTACCAAGTATCTGAATTTTGAACAGGTGGGTTTCCTTGGGGATGCTGCAAAAGTTGTAACTGTGAAAAATGAAAATGAAATCACTTTTTTTCAGTGCCGTTTTAACTTTTAACAGCCGCTAAATGAGCTGTTGTAAGTCGAGGACTAACCATATTACTATTTCTCAGTAAGTTTGTGGCCTTAGATCTGAAAAGAGAATGACCCAGCAGGGGGCAGCACTTAACTGGCCTTAAAGGGAAAGGTTCCCCTCGCACTTCCATGCTAATTGTTTCTGGTTCTAGGGGGCGCTGCTCACTGTTACAAAGCCGAAGGAGAGCCAGCGTTGTCCGAAGATGCCTCTGTGGTCATGTGGCCAGCATGACTAAACGCCAAAGGCGCACGGAGCGTTGTTACCTTCCCACCAAGGTGGTTCCTATTTTCCTACTTGCATTTTTTAGGTGCTTTTGAACTGCTAGGTTGGCAGAAGCTGGGACACATAATGGGAGTTCACTCTGTTACTGGGTGTTAGGGTTTCGAACCACCGAACTGCCGACCTTTCTGGTCGACAAGCTCAACGTCTTCGCCATTGAGCCACCGCGTCCCTTAACTGACCTTTTGTGGTCTCAAAAACTTAGCAGGGCTAGACCAGGATAGCCACTGGATGGGACACCATAAGGAAATCACCAAGTGTAGCCTGGACCAAGAATTTGGACATCCTGGGAGAGAAAGCTATGGCAATACATGTTTGCAATTTTGTCCTGAAAATTACATGGATTTTTAGCGATTTTTGTGAGATGTGCCATACTAAGAGTTTGGAATAAATATAAAACAAGACTCTCTACAAAGTTGTTTCCTTGGGTGTCGCCCCAGAAAACTTTCTTTAGAAAAGAAATTGTGGCAGAAGCAGGTTGGTTGATGTATGGTTAAAATCTTATCTTTCAATTCTGTTGATCCAACACGAAAGCCGAAGGAAGAATTTGAATCAGAGGGTTATGCCTGCCATTGATTTACTTATCAGCAACTGAAAGAAAGATTTAAATTGGATAAAAGTGAACAAAAAGTGGATTTCATTTGTTAAAAATGTATTGGAACTTTCATTATGTGGCAAGGATGAACGTATTATTGCTGAAACTGAACTTAGAAAAATATTTTTAGTGATGTCCCTAGAGGTTTTTGAGGGGGAAAAAAAGATTTTACCTTTTAAATAAATACAGGCAGGGGTGGGATTCAGCCGGTTCGGACCAGTTTGGGTGAACCGGATGTTAAATTTATATCTGGTTCGCTGAACCCGTATTTGAACTGGCTGGCTGGCCTCACCCACCCTGCCCCTCCCCTCCCAGGAATCTCCACGTGGCCCATTTTGGATGCAGGTAAGTTCAGGGTCTGCGTGGAGGCTCTGGGAGGGGGAAAAACGGCCCTCCCGGAAGTACCAGAAGTCTGGAAGTGGACCTGTTTCCTGCTTCTGGCAGGCCTCCAGAGCCCAGGGGAGGCCATTTTAGCTCTCCAAGAGACCCGAGGGAAGCCCCTGGACTCTGGGGAAGGTGAAAAATGGTCCTACCGGAAGTTTTGGTAGGCCATGCCCCCCATGGTTACGCTCACCCAGCAATTGGGCAGCGAACTGGTTGGTGGGATTTTTGAAACCCACCCCTGAATACAGGGTGCCTCAAAAATATCACTTTAGTTGGAAGCATTAATAAACACAATAATAGCTATAATAATAAGTGATTTCTAGAGATTCAAACCAGTTTCCCAGCCGGACAGTGCCTTAATACAGGTAGTCTTTGATTTGCCACAATTCCTTTCGCAACTGGTTCAAAGTTACAATGGCCCTGAAAAAAAGTGATTTACAACCGGTTGGTCCTTGTGCTTATGACCATAGCAGCACCTGCAGTCACGTGATCATAATTTGGGCATTTGGCAACAACCGGCATGTATTTATGATGGCTACAGTGTCCCGGAGTTATGCGATCAGCATTTACGACCTTTCCATCTGGCTTCTGGCAAGCAAAGTCAATGGAAGAAGTGGATTCGTTTTTCAAAATGATCCGCTTAGTGACTGCAGAGATTTGTGACTGCAGAGACCATGCCCCCCCCCCCCCAAAAAAAAGTTGCAAAATTGGATGCTTCATGACCATGTTGGTTAGCGATGGAAGTTCCAGCCTCATGTGCGGTCGTAAGTCGAGGACTATCTATAACTGAAGTAATGAAAGAACATCTTCCCCATAATTTAGCTGAGAGTTCAGATTAGGGAAGCAGGCCTGCAGTTTGCACCAATTTTGCAATCCTTTTCTAGAACCTGCCGCTTTGCAGACAGCCCCATCTAACTGCTCCTCCATGCTGTCCACCTGTCCAAAGCAGGAAACGTTACCTGGGAAAGTGGGGAAATAGGCAGACAGATCCGAGGTGAGGATTTTCTCCTCCAGAATGTCCACTTTGTTCAGGAAGAGAATAATGGAGGTGTTCCAGAACCAGGGCAGCTCCAGAATTGTCCTGAAGAGATCTAAACTCTCCCTCATTCGGTTCTGATAGGAAAGAGCGGGGGAGTGGGGGAATGAGGGGGGAAAAAGAAGGAAAAAAATGCATCAAGAATGAGCACACAGTGGGGTTTAGGAAGTTTGTTCTGGAGGCCTTTTCTGCAGACATTGGTTTGCCCAGCGAGACAACTGAGGGACATTTCAGTGGATCAGAGGGCCAGAAAATATTATGTATAAATTCTGACAGAAAATAATATTTGTAACTCCTATTTGTAGGGTTGAACTGTGTGGTCCTTGGTATTCTCTGAGGTTGTTGGTTTTCTTGCAGACATCTCATGACCCAACTAGGTAACATCATCAATGTTAAAAGGGAATGAGGTTTGCAGAGTGGTGGAGAAGAAGCGGGCGAGGAAGGAGGAGGAGGAGGAGGAGGAGGGAAAGGACTATGTGCTCCTTGGTACAGCTTGGCTGTTTGGTTATTTTCTTGCAGACATTTCATTACCAAACTAGATAATATCATCAGTGCTGGAAAGGAGTAAGGTTTGGGGGGAGGAGGAGGAGGAGGAGGAGGAGGAGGAGGAGGAGGAGGAGGAAGACAACTATGGGGTCCTTGGTGCAGCTTGGGTGTTTTCTTGTAGACATTTCATTACCAAACTAGGTAACATCATCAGTGATAGAAGGGAATGAGGTTTATGGAGTGGTGGAGAAGAAGGGGAGATAAAGGGGAGGAGGAAGAGGAAGAGGAGGGATCCTTGGTGTTCTCTGAGTTTGGTTGTTTCTTTGCATAAGTTCCATTACCCAACTATGTAACATCATCAATGCTAGAAGAGAGTGGTATACTTGCATATAAACTGAGAGCTATAAGCGGTTAGCGTATATACAAGTGGCTTGCTCTGGCTTACCACTGACAGGCGAGTCACTTCTATAAAACAGAGAGTAAACCCCGCTTAATTTTAGCACTGATGATGTTACCTAGTTGGGTAATGAAACATCTGTAAGAAAACCATCAAGCTCAGAGAGCATCAAGGACCCCCCATATAAATTCCCAATATATACAACGCACACACACACACACAGAATACTCATAATGTAGATATACATAATCCTCTCCTTTAATTGTCCCTTTATTCCTCCAAATATTCCTGTCTCAACACTGCTCCTTACTTCGCTATTATTCTCCTCCAGCGACTGGTCATACTCGCTCAGAGAGGCCAAATAGATTAAGGCAATCACGTTTTCAAAACAGTGGATCCACTTCCGGCGTTCGGTTTTCTGTCCACCAACATCAACAATCCTAAAAAAATAGAAATGAAAAAATATAGAAATAGAAATGAAATAAATAAAAATAGAAATGAAAAAAAAATATATAGATAATCCTCTACTTCTTACTTAGACAAATCTTGGCTCAAAAAAAGCGACTGTGAGAGGCACCTTGGAGTCCTAGGGGACTATCACTTAAACATGAGCCAGCTGTGTGTGGTGGCACTCAAAAGAGCGAATACAATCCTTGTTTGCATAAAACAGAGGACTAGAATCAAAAATCACATGAAGTATTAGTACCACTTTATAAATCCTTAGTAAGTCCACACTTAGAATATTGCATCCAGTTTTGGTCACCACACTGCAAAAAAGACAGTGAGACTTTGGCAAAATTAAGATGATTAAAGGTCTGGAGACTAAAACATAAGGAGAACAGTTGCAGGATTTGGATATGGTGAAACTAGAGAAAAGGAGTAGGGGGGACATGATAGTAGTATTGCGATATTTGAGGGGCTGCCACAAAGAGGAGAAGAATCAAATTATTGTCCAATGTTGCCACATTACACAATGACACAAAGCCTCTCAAAATATGACTGATATTTAATCTCTCGATTCTGATTATGGCCCCTTTACAACCTATGGACTTCAACTCCCAGAATTCCTGAGCCAGCAATGCTGGCTCAGGAATTCTGGGAATTGAAGTCCACAGGTCCTGAAGGGACTACAGGTAATCCTTAATTTACGACTACAAATGAGCCCAAATGTGATGTTGTTAAGCAAGAAAGTTGTGGGGTTTGCCCCATTTTACGACTTTTCTTGCCACATTTGTGAAGTGAATCACTGCGGTTGTTAAATTAGTAACATGGTTGTTTAGTGAATCTGGTTTCCGCCCCTGCTGGCCAGAAGGGGAAATCACGCAACCCTGAGACACAGCAGCCATCATAAATGTGAGTCATTTTATTCTATGGATAGTTAGAAAGTAGAGTAAAAAATTGAAGGATATGGTAATAATAATGATACTGTATAATTGATTATTTTTCAATAAATTACAACATGATATAATTGAGTATAGGTGGAATTTGCCTTTAAGAATAGTTTGAAACTGAAATAAAAAAATCCAATGACAATGTAACAATGATACATAATGTTGACTAGAATATAATGTGAATGTAAACTCAATGAGAGATGTATGCAAATATTAATATGTGCACAAGATATACGTACCCGGATGACACACTGTTATATCTGAAAGATGGTTTTTATTTGTTATTTTTGTTGTAAAAATAAAAAATAATAAATGAATGAACGAACGAACGAACAAACAAGCAAACAAACAAACAAACAAATGTGAGTTTATGGGGTTGCTACAACGGTCGTAAGTGTGAAAAAAAGTCATGAGTCATTTTTTTTTCAGTGATGTTGTAACTTTGGATGGTCACTAAATGAGCTGTTGTAAGTCGAGGAGAAACCTGAATAGCTACTGATCCCGATTATATCTTTGTTTTAAGGAATCCAGTATGAAACATACTGTAAGCATTTGGGATGTTTTTTTTTTTTCCAGTTTACCTTAATGTCACCTTTTGCATTGAGAAGCAGTACTCGTTAATGCCCGTTGTGGGCACACGGGTTCTCAAGATATCCTGGGCACTTGGCACATACCCCTCAGAAGCAATGCGGTCCAGATTCGAAAGGAAGCTGAAACAGAGAGACACCTGTCATTCTGGACAATGCACTGACAGAGTAACTCAAAATTAATGCACACACTTCTCTAGCACAGTGCCTTCCGAACTTGGCAACTGTAAGATAGGTGGACTTCAATTCCCAGAATTCCCCAGCCTGCATTTGTAGACTAATTCCCAGAATTCCCCAGCCTGCATTTGTAGACTATTTCCCAGAATTACCCAACCAGCCTGAAATTTGGGAAAGTTGTGTCAGCTTCAGTGCTACTAGCCACAGCTGTGCTGCTATGATATTGCTGTGGTTACTTGAATAGAATAGAATAGAATAGAATAGAATAGAATAGAATAGAATAGA
>BLBF01000042.1:28319834-28330560 GCA_015471245.1 Laticauda colubrina | reverse complement strand
GAATAGAATAGAATAGAATAGAATAGAATAGAATAGAATAGAATAGAATAGAATAGAATAGAATTCTTTATTGGCCAAGTGTGATTGGACACACAAGGAATTTGTGTGAGAAATATTTAACGTGCATCCACCATCCACTCAGGAAGCACAAATCTTTACATCACTATGATGCCAAAAGGTCATGACATAGAATAACAGAGTTGGAAGGGACCTTAGAGGTTATCTAGTCCAACCCCCTGCTCGAGCAGGAGAGTCTAGCCTCTGCCTAGGATCGAACTCACAGTCTCCTGATTGTGAGGTGAGAGCTCCACCTCTAGGCCACCACACTGGACCAAAAACAGTCTGTAGGGTCTTGGACCCTCCTCGCAACTCTACATTCGACCACCAACCCAAGGTAAGAACATGCGATGGTCGCTCCAAAACAAAGTGTGAACCGAATTAAAGGGGACTCACTAGGACGTCGAATCAAGCAGATGGAATTTGCTTCTCCTCTTATAACAGGTCCTGATGCCGGCATCCTTCCAGAGGCCACCAATGATCCTGGCGTGGTGGGGGTCCAGGGAGACCACTTTATAGGCATCTACGCTCAGGAGCTGCCGGGCGTTTTGCTAGAGACAGAAAATAATGGTTTTCTGAGGCATGTGAAGAGCGGTTGGAGGAATCAGGTACGTCTAGTCCA
Source organism: Laticauda colubrina (assembly GCA_015471245.1). NCBI lineage: Eukaryota > Metazoa > Chordata > Lepidosauria > Squamata > Elapidae > Laticauda > Laticauda colubrina. The sequence continues at coordinate 28,329,881 of BLBF01000042.1, read as the reverse complement.
GGAAGAAGGACTAAGGGTGACATGATAGCAGCCTCCCAATATTTGAGGGGCTGCCCCAAAGAAGAAGGAGTCAAGTTATTCTCCAAAGCACCTGAAAACAGGACAAGAAACAAAGGATGGAAACTAATCCAGGAGAGAAGCAACCTAGAACTAAGGAGAAACTTCCTGACAGGGAGGACGATCAACCGGTGGAACTTCAGAAGTTGTGGGTGCTTCGTCACTGGAGGCTTTTAAGAAGAGACTGAACAGCCATTTGTCTGAAATGGGGTAGGGTTAGGGGTGTCAAACTCAAGGCCCGGGGGCCGGATCCTCAGGCATGGCCTTCAAATATGTTAGCAAAGGGTTCTCTGGCCGGTTGCTGGGTGGGCGTGGCCATGGTTGGCATGGCCTACTAGACCTCCTGCATCACGGTGGGACAGGGGGCATTATTGCTCTCCCCGGGTTTCGGAGGCTTTCCTCAAGCCTCCAGGAGGGCAAAACCAGCCTCCCTGGGCTCCGCAGGCCCTCTGGAAGCTGGAAACAGGCCCATTTCCGGCCTTCCCAAACTTCCAGGAGGCCCATTTTTTGCCCTCCCCGAGCCTCCATGCGGGCCCTGCATCCAAAAGGGGCTGTGTGGGGACTCCTGGGAGGTGTGGGGCAGGGTGGGTAGGGCCAGCCAGGAATGGGATTTGGGGGTTCTCTGAACTGCACAGAATCTCAGCTGGAGGCTATCCTGAACCCCTGCGAACCTTCAGCAGTTCAGCCCTGTGGATCTGGCCCGCATGGCCACCCTGAAAACAGTGAAGGACCAGCCTGTGGTGCCTCTGCCGGCGAAAACGGAACCCGGGAGGGCCTCATGCAGCCAAAAATGGAGCTCGGGAGTCCATTTTTACCAGCAGAGTGCTTGTGCTGCCAAAGGCGCCTCCAACATAATGATGTCGAACTGACCATGCTCCCCTCCCTCTCCTCCCAGGTCAAACACAACCCTGATGCAGCCCTCAATGAAACCGAGCTTGACACCCTTGGTATAGGTCTGCGATGGTGAACGTATGGCACGCATGCTACAGGTGGCATGCAGAGCCATTTGTGCTGGCTTGCGAGCTGCAGGTAAACTTACCACATTGGGTATGGGTGTGCCTCACAGCTGATTTTTGGCTGATTTGAGGCCTTTTTCGGCCTCCCAAAGGCAGACCTGCCAACCCCTGAAAAAGGAAAATCTGGAGACCCATGAAAAAAAATCTGGAGATTCTATAAAAAATAGTGAGATTCTATTTTTTCCCCGATCAAGATTAAACAAACCCCTTTTCCATCGAGGAAAGTCATTAACAGTTTATTTAAATGTTTTATTTGTGTTCCCTGTTGTAAGAAGATGCAGCTTTCTTTCTTCTATTGAAAAATCACCACCTCTTTTCGCCATGTTTAAACGATTGCAATCGTTTTCCCATGCTGAACTTACAAAGACTTCTGCGAAACTAGCCTCGTTCCCAGGGCCTACTCCCCTTTCAAAATGATGGACAGACACGAAGAAAAACGATTACTGTATATACTCACATATAAGCCGATCTCGCATATAAGCCGACCCCCAAATTTGAAAAAAAAAAAAAAAAAGCATTTTAAATTCGGCGTGAGATTGAGGAGCCTTGTCGTGAGACCGTGAGAAATGACAAAAAATTGTGAGACTCACGGCAGAACCGTGAGAGTTGGCAGAGCTGCAAAGGTTTGAGGAAGGTTTCTGTAGGCTTTGCAGGCCGAAAACTAAGCCCGTTTTGTCACTTCTGGTATTTCTGGAAAAACAGGAAGCGATGAAACGCGACTAGATTTTGGCCTACCAAGCTTGTAGAAGCCTGCAGAAGCCTTCCTCAAGCCTTTGTGAGGCCCAAAAAGGCCTCAAACCAGCCAAAAATCAGCTGTGAGGTGCAGTGCAGGTAAGAGGGCGGTAGGGTGGGTGGATGGGATTGCATGCGCATGCCTAGGGGACATGGGGGGGCACATTGCCTTCTGCGTACTGGCACATGAGCCCGAGAGTGCAGGCGCACTCACAATTTTTGGCACAGGAGCCCAAAAAGGTTAGCCAGCACTGGTATAAGGTTTCCTGCCTGAGCAAGGGGGTTGAACTAGAAGGCCTCCAAGGCCCCTTCCAACTCTGTGACTGTTCAGAGCAGTGTGGAAAAAACGTTGGGGAGGAACATTGTAGAAGCCTAGACAGAGGAGGCCCCTTTCATGAATGCTGCCCACAGAATGACAGGGATCCTGGAGGTGTGAAGTGGTTTCAGGACAAGCTGTGGTCTATTTGTCATTAATAACCAATACAGACTTGTGGAACTTCAACTCCCAACCCAGGAATTCTGGGAATTTAAGTCCAGAGGTCATAAAAGGGCCATAGTTCTCTCCCCCCTCCCCTCTGCTCTAAAGCAAATTCATGATGGAGCCCAGGCACAGTTCAGCCCAACATCTCTGTTCCTAAGCAAGACCATTGCTACATGTGTTTTCCCCCATCTTACGACCTTTATGCCACAGCGGTTAAGCAAAGGTTGTTAAGTGAATCATGAGGTCATTAAGCAAATCTGGCTTCCCCCATTGACTTCACTTGTCAGAAGCTTGCAACTGGTAATCACTTGATCCCGGGAACAGTGAAACCATCATAAATACACACGCCAGTTGCCATGCTCAATAGCAGGAACTGTGAGAGGGATCTTGGAGTCTTAGTGGACAACCAGCTAAATAGGAGCCAGCCGTGTGCAGCAGCAGCCAAAAAAGCTAATGCAATCCTAAATTGCATTAATAGAGGGATTCAATCAACATCAAGGGAGGTACTAATACTACTCTATAAAGCCATAGTAAGACCACACCTAGTTTTGGTCACCACATTATAAAAAAGATGTTGAGGCTTTAGAAAAAGTACAGAGAAGAGCAACCAGGATGATTAAGGGACTGGAGACTAAAACATACGATGAACGGTTGTGGGAACTGGGCCTGGCTAGTCTAGTAGAGAAGGACCAGGGGAGACAGGATAGTAGTCTTCCAATATTTGAGGAGCTGCCACAGAGAGGAGGGGGGGGGGGTCAAACTATTTCCCAAAGCCCCTGAAGGCCAGACAAGGAATAATGGATGGAAACTGAACAAGGAGAGATTCAACCTGGAAATAAGGAAAAATTTTCTGACAGCGAGAACAATCAACCAATGGAACAGAAGTTGACTTCAGAAGTTGTGGGAGCTTCATCCCTGGAGATTTTCAAGAAGAGATTGGACTCCCATCTGTCAGAAATGGTGTTGGGTCTCCCGCTTGGGCAGAAGGTTGGACTAGATGACCTATAAGGTCCCTTCCAACTCTGATTATCTGCAATCTGTTATGGGTCCTAATTTTGATCACATGACTGTGGAGAATTCTGCGATGTGAAAACAGTTCATAAGTCCCTTTTTTCACTGTCGGCGTAAGTACAAACGACCGCTGGTTGTAATGGATATAATGTCAAGGATTGCCTGTATGTGGATACTCACTGCATTCTCCTCCTGGCCGTAAGGAATCTGCAGGCTCTCCATAGCTCTGATGATGGCCTGGACAGAGGTGAAGATGTTTTGATACACCACTTTTGCGAAGTCCTTCCTCTCGTCTTCCGTGAATCCCACTCCATGGATAATCCTCATCTGTTTGATGAAGGTGCTTTTTCCACCTTCCCCAGTGCCTGATGGGTAATGCACAACACACACACACACACACACACACACAAATTGATTTTCCAGTAGAACATCCGGGATGCAAGTCTAGCCAACTTGAGAGGAATAACAAAGTTGGGAAGGGACCTTGGAGGTCTTCTAGTCCAACCCCGCTTGGAGGTCTTCTAGTCCAACCCCGCGTCTAGGAAGCCTAGATGCCTCACATCCCGGACATAAAACTGTTTCAACTCCTATCCTCAAAACGACGCTATAAAGCACTATACACCAGAACAATTAGAGCAGAGGTGGCATTCAGCAGGTTCTGACCAATTCTGGAGAACCAGTAGCGGAAATTTTGAGTAGATCGGAGTAGCGGCAAATCCCACCTCTGACTGGAGATTTTACAGTCTCCTTTCCCTGCCACACCCACCAAGCCACAGCCACAGAACCGGCGGTAAAAAAATTGAATCCTACCACTGAACTGGACACAAGGACAGTTTTTTTCCCAAACGCCATCAGTCTGCTAAACAAATAATTCCCTCAGCATTGTCCAACTATTTACAAAATCTGCATTACTATTACTGTTAATCTTTCTCATCACTCCTTATCGCCCATCCCCTCCCATTTGTGATTGTATGACTGTAACTTTGTCGCTTGTATCCTTACGATTTATATGGACTGACCCCTCACATCCCAGACATAAACTGTTCCAACTGCTACCCTCAAAACGACGCTATAGAGCCCTGCACACCAGAACAACTAGACACAAGGACAGTTTTTTTCCCCAAATGCCATCACTCTGTTAAACAAATAATTCCCTCAACACTGTCCAACTATTTACAAAGTCTGCACTACTATTAATCTTCTCATCACTCCTTATTGCCCATCCCCTGCCACTTGTGACTGTATGACTGTATGTAACTTTGTCGCTTGTATCCTTAAAATTTATATTGCCTGTTTCCTGGTATGATTTGATTGCTTATGAGTTGATTACTATTAAGTGTTGTACCTGATGATTCTTGACTCTTGACGAATGTCTCTTTTCTTTTATGTACACTGAGAGCATTTGCACCAAGACAAATTCCTTATGTGTCTAATCACACTTGGCCAATAAAGAATTCTATAATTCTATTAGATGCTGTGGCATTGTCCTGACCAATCTCCTTATCACTCACAGAACCTGAAGGCAGGACAAGAAACAAAGGATGGAAACTAATCAAGGGGAAAAGCAACCTAAAACTAAGGAGGAATTTCCTGACAGAAAAAATTCATCAGTAGAACGATTTTCTTCTAGAAGTTTTGGGTGCATCAACCAACAGTGGAGGTTTTGAAGAAGAGTTTGGATAGCCATGACTCTTGCTTGAGCAGAGGGTTGACTAGAAGATCAAGGTCCCTCCCAACTCTGTTATTCTGTTATTCAGCTATTCAGTTTGGCAATTTTGCAAAGGTTTCCCTTTGATGGTACCAGTTCTCAAAGTCATTAAATCGCCAACCCCAGGAATGATTGATTGATTTAATATATTTAAAACATGCCTATCCTACAACCAACCCTTTTATAGCTATTAGGTTGGAGTTAGTTCAATGGCAAAGTTTTACTATTATTATTTATTTATTTACTTATTGAATTTATATTGCAGCCTATTCGCCCATGGCTTTCCTGGTTTACAGGGAGAAATTTGCTGATTTGGAACCTGGTCACTTCAGTTAGAATAAAAGAACAGAAAAGTATTTCTCTAGAACAGTATTTCTCAACCTTATCCATTTTAAGATTCATGGACTTCAACTCCCAGAATTGCTCAGCCAGGTTGGTGGATTTCAGCTCCCAAAATTCTTCACCCATCACCTAAACCACTGCTTCTCAACTTTAGCAACATTAAGGTGTGTGGACTCCAACTCCCAAAATTCCCCAGCCAGATTTGTGGACTTCAACTCCCAGAATTCTCCTGCCAGCATCTAAATCAGGATTTCTCAACCTTGAAGCACACCCACATTGAGATGCGTAGACTTCCACTCCCAGAATTCTGGATGGTGAAGTCCACAACTTCATAAGTTGAGAAACGCTGATTTAGATGCATCTTCTCCATGATTGGTAGATATCCAACTCAGAAGTCCACTTTTCAAGGTGGATGGGTCCCAGCATCATGGAAAATCAATTGAGCACTGCTTTTATTTGGGGTCACTTCCAAAGCTAAAGTGGAAATCTGTGCCATTCTCTAACTAACTAAATCTGTGCCATTCTCTAACTTCAGTTATCGGAAGCTGGCTTGGTCTTTGTCTCCTTCCCAAAAACATCCCAGCTGCAGGCAATATCAAGCTAAGGGCTCCTGAAACTTTTCATTCAGCTGCTTTAATCTTCATGAATCCATAAAAACCTGTGTGGGGTTAACAATAATATTTGCAGCTGCGGCAGTAAAGTTTGTTGGGTTTTGGCACATACCCTTGACATTTCTCCTAACAAGCATTAATCCTGAAAACAGCCTCGGATAAATTGTGTAAATGCTCAATTTTACAGATGTGCTTTTGCTTTTAAACCTAAAGCAACAAATAAGTGCCTCACCAGAATCAGACAGATTCAAGTTTTGGGGGTTTTTTAGCGGTATTTTTTTATAGGTGGGAGATAAAAAACAATAGTTAGTCTGTTTTAACGTTCGGGATTAAAAATAAGTGGAACTTCCCTCGTAGTTGTTGAGGTCACCATCTTAACTTTTTTGACCATCATGTGGTTACAAGAAGTCTATTTGCTTGATTGTTAAAATTAATGCTTATATTTCGTTGCCCATATTTGGTATTTTGCTTCAGGTTTTTATATTTTAGATAGTTGGAAGCGAATTGCCTCAAAAAGGAGAATCTGGAAGAATTAGAAGAGGTCTGCAAATCACTTTTCTTCCTTCTGTTATACAGCTAGTCCTAGATTTACAATCACTTAGCAACCACTTAGCAAGTTACGACAGATCTATCTCCCCAAAAAAGGCTACCTACAATCTGGTTCCACAGTTAACTATGGATTCGCTTAACAATCCCTACAAAAAAAATATTGTAAAGATCATCCACTTCACAAATGTTATAATTTCCGACTATAATTGATAGGCTCAGTTATGGTCAAAATCAGGGGTGGGATTCAAATTTCTTAACCAGGTCTGTGGGCGTGGCCTAATTTGTGGGCATGGTTTGGAGGTCATGTGACTGGGTTCGCATGGCTTGCTGACTGGGCATGGCTTGGTGGTCATGTGACTGGGCATGGCTTGTATGCAAATATTATAAATATTTATGTAAATATTGAATTTTTTATAAAAAAGAGCAACTTTTACCCCAAACCAGGCAAAGCAGGCAGGCAGATTGAGTTGTTCACAGAATCACAGATTCACTTAGCGATCTATAATTCTGCAATCTGCTACCTGAGTCTGTCACATAAAATTTGCTTGCAAGCAAACTCACAAAATTAACTCACAACACACCATGTATGTAAATATTGAATCTTTTTATTAAAAAAGAGCAAGTTTTACCCAAAAGCAGGCAAAGCAGGCAGGCAGATTTACTTGCTCACAGAATCACAGATTCACTTAGAGATCTATCTATCTGCAATTGGCTACCTGAGTCTGCACTGAAAAACAGAAGCTTCAGTCTAAGGAAGGTTCAGCTCTGCTTTTAGATTAACTAGAAAGCAAGAAATCCATTTCCTGCTTTCTAGCTAATCTAAATCTCCTGGCACAACAGAACAGCTGATGGTCGGGGTGGGGAGGAAAAAGGAAAAATAGCAACTTACCGAACGCAGGCAAGTTTGATGGCCCGCGTGCCAGGTAAGGAGTGAGTGGGTGAGGAGGGGAGGGGAGGGGCCAGCCAGTGGCGCGATTTGCCAGTTCTCCGAACTGGGCAGAATAATAAAAAATCCCACCACTGGTCGTAAGTCAAGGACTACCTGTAAAGATTTCATGAATGACATGGGAAACCATTACCCACACTCAGATAGATAACGCTGCAGAAGAGATAAAAGGAGATAAAATTACTCCATCTCTGCTCTTATAGCGATAGCACTTAAGACTTATATACCACATCACAGCGCTTTACAGCCCTCTCTAAGTGGTTTACAGAGTCAGCCTATTGCCCCCAACAATCTGGGTCAGTGGTTAGAGTGCAGTACTGCAGGCTACTTTTGCTGACTGAGGGCTCCCTGCAATTTGGTAGATAGAATCCCAACAGGCTCCAGATTGACTCAGCCTTCTGTCCTTCCAAGGTGGGTAAAATGAGGACCCAGATTGTTGGGGGCTAATATGCTGACTCTGTAAACCTCTTACAGAGGGCTATAAAGCACTATAAAGCGGTATATAAGTTTAAATACTATTGCTAATAAAAGGGAGGGAGAGAGAATGAGAGAGTAAAAGAAACAAGAGAGAATGAAAAAGAGGGAGGGAGAGAGAGAGAGGATGAGAGGCAGAGAGAGTATGAGAGAGATAGAGAGAGGGGGGTGGGAGGGGGAAAGAGGAGGAAATGAGAGAGAGAGACAGAAAGAGAATGAGAGAGAGAGAGAGAGACAGACAGACCACAGCTCTTAAGCTATTCATACCTGTGACTATCTAACCCATAATACCACATATTGGTCGTCCTCAATGTATGACCACAATTGAGCCCAAATTTTCGATTTGCTAGGCAAGACCATCATTAAGTGCATTTCTCTCAATTTATTGACCTTTCTTGTCACTGTTGTTAAGTGAATCACTGCAGCTGATAAGTCAGTCGGTTTTGTTAAGCGAATCCGGCTTCCCCATTGATTTTGTTTGTCAGAAGGTCGCAAAAAGGAGATCCCATGAGCCTGGGATGCTGCGAACGTCATAAATACAAGCAGTGGTGGAATTCAAATAATTTAACAACCACTTCTCTGCCCTAATGATTTCTTCCAACAACCAGTTCACCAAAAGGCCCAGAAAGTTAACAACTGGTTTTCTTGAACTGGTGCAAACTAGCTGAATCCCACTGAATACGAGTCAGTTGCCAAGCGTCTGAATTTTGAACATTTGGACCATGGGGATGTTTGCCATGGTCGTAAGTATGAAAAATAACCATGATCATTTTTTTTCTAGGGCCACTGTAATTTCGAACAGTCCCTAAATGGACTATTGTAAGCCGAGGATTGCCTGCATAGTTATGTACTCACCCAACAACAGCAACTTTAACTCCCACCGGTCCCGTTTCTTTTGTTCTTGAAGTAACCGGCTGATTTCTTTATCAATCATCATGGCATTTTTTTCATCCTCGGACATGAAGCACAGGCACCACACCATGGTGCTTCCCAAACTGCTCCAGATTTCCCCAAAAATCAAAGGGGAAAATCAGGATTTGAAACAGGAGTGCTGGCAGGGTCCTTCCACCGAGGCGCAGCCTGAACGGAGGATCATCGATCTCTGGGAAACGGCCGTCCAGCAGAAACTGCTTGGAGATCAAATTTCAGCATGAGACAAAAAAATTGGCGGAGATCCCACTGATGCCAGCAATGTGGGCTGGGCTGGCCTAGTTTCACCCTCCCAACATTCATGGGAAGCTCCTTGACTGAGCAACTGACATGGTCATTCACGGTCAAGCCCTAGTAAGGCCACACCGGGAATAACTGCAACCAAGTTTGGTCACCACACTACAAAAAAAGGATGTTGAGACTTTGGAGGGAAAGAGCAACTAAGATAAGGCCCAGAGACTAAAACATAGGAAGAACAGTGGCAGGATTTAGGTTTGATTAGTCTAGAGAAAAGAAGGACTAAGTGACATGATAGCAGTGTTCCAGTATTTGAGGGGCTGCCACAAAGAAGAAGGGGTCAATTTATTCTCCAAAGCACCAGAAGGCAGGGCAAGAAACAACGGGTGGAAACCAATCAAGGAGAGAAGCAACTTGGAATTAAGGAGAAACTTCCCAGCAGTGAGGAAAATTAACAAGTGGAACTGTTTGCTTCAGGAGTTGTGAATGCTCCAACACTGGAAGTTTTTAAGAAGAGATTGGACAGCCATTTATCTGAAATGGTATAGGGTTTCCTGCTTAAGCAGGAGCTTGGACTAGAAGACCTCTAAGGACGCTTCCAACTCTGATTCTAGTCTAGTTTAGTCTATTCTGTTCTGTTCCATATCCCATTCTATTCCATATTCTATTGTATGCCATATGCCATATTCAATTCTATTTATTCTATTCCATATTCCATTCTGTTCTGTATTCCGTATTCTATTCCGTATCCCATGTTCCATTCCGCTCCCATAATCTACATTCCACGTTCCACAGTCTGTTCTACTCTATTCTGTTCTATTCTATTCTATTCTATTCTATTCCTTGTTCCCTATTCTCTTCTATCTATTGCTTATTCCCTATTCTATTCTATTCTATTCCTTATTGCTATTCTATTCTATTCCTTATTCCCTATTCTTTTCTATTCTATTCCT
>BLBF01000042.1:28273702-28318369 GCA_015471245.1 Laticauda colubrina | reverse complement strand
GGGGGGGGGGGATCCAAAACTGTGGAAGTTGACAGTCCGGATCCTAACGCTGACAAGGCTGCAAATGACAGGAAAGGCAAATTGCAAAACTTTCCGGCTGCGGTTGCGTAAAATCGTCCGCCCAATCCAAAGAGGGAAGAAAAAGGAGAAGGATGGAAGGGAGGAGAAGGAGGAGGTGGAGAAGGAGAAGGAGAAAGGGAAGAAGGAGGAGTGGTGGAGAAGATGAAGGGTGGGAGGGAGAAGGAGAAGGAATTGTGCAGAAGACGGATGGAAGAGAGAAGGGTGGAAGAGAGAAAAAGGAATTGTAGAGAAGAGGAGGAGGAGGAGTTGAGGAGAAGAAGGAGGGAAGGGAGAAGGAGGAGAAATTGTCGAGAAGGATGGAAGGAAGAAGGAGGAGGAGAAGGATGGAAGAAGAGAGGAGGAGGATGGAAGGCAGAAGGAGGAGGAATTGTGGAGAAGAAAGATAGAAGGGAGAAGGAGGAGAAAATGTAGAGAAGGATGGAAAGAAGGAGGAGGAGGAGAAGAATGGAAGAGAGGAGGAAGAAGAGAGGAGGAGAATGGAAGGCAGGAGGAGGAGGAATTGTGGAGAAGGATAGAAGGGAGGAGGAATTAAGGAGAAGAAAGAGAGGAAGAGGAGTTGAAGAGAAGGATGGAAGAGAGAAAGAAGAGAGAAGGAAGAGGAAGAGAAGGATGGAAGAGAGAAGGAGGAAGGGAGAAGGAAGAGGAGGAGGAGGAGGGGGTAGAGGAGGATAGAAGGGAGAAGGACGAAGAGAAGAAGAGGAAAGCAGTGAGTTAAAAATATCCCAATAGGGAATGGGAAGATCATTGTCTCGGCCAGTTACTGCAAAACAACAACAACAACAACAACAACAACAATAATAATAACAACAACAATAACATGGACAATAGTAATAATAGTAATAATAGTAATAATAGTAATAACAGTAATAACAGTAATAATAGTAATAATAGTAATAATAGTAATAATAGTAATAATAATAGTGGTGGCACCAAGAGTGAATTTCCCAGGATTCTCCAGGAAGTTTGAGATTTCGGCAACAGATGCCGGTGAAAAAGAACAGAAGGCTCAACAGAAGGAGGTTTGGAATGCAGGGCTGCCATCATGATAGTTGAACTAGGAGTGAGGTTTCTTCAGACAGGATTGAAGGTGGGGCAATTGATTTAGTCATTTTGTGAGCGCTAAGCCTGTGGTTGACTCTTAACAATTCTGGGCGTGAAAATCTTAAAATTCCCAGGCTTTGGAAACCCTGATGTACAATAAACCTTCTCCAGACCCCAACTGACTGGTTCTTTCAGCTTTGCAAATGGGGCACCATGACCCGGTCCTGAAAGTCATTAGCAGAGCTGCTCCTTATGGGACACAATGTCACGCTGTGGGGCAGCCCTGCAATATGAATAAAGGGGAAAACTGGCAATCGATGTAGGCTTGGACATGCTAAGGAGAAATGCAGCTGATATATTGAATTAAAGACTGGTGGCTGAAGAATTCTGGGAGTTGAGGTCCACAAATGATGCCTGTGGGTTTCTGGGGATTGAAGTCCATAAATATTGGCTGGGGAATTCTGGGAGTTGAAGTCCACAAATGTTAGATTATGAGAATTGAAGTCCATTAATGTTGGCTGGGGAATTCTGGGAGTTGAAGTCCACAAATGCTACCTGTGGGATTCTGGGAGTTGAAGTCCATAAATGTTGGATGGGGAATTCTTGGAGTTGAAGGCCATACATGCTCACTGGGGAATTCTGGGATTTGGAAGTCCACCCTTCCTAAAATTCCCAAGGCCAAGAAACTCTGATGTACAGAAACAAGTCCCCTTGAAATATTTTGAGCATAAACCCGAACTCTCCTCAAAATGTAATATTCCAAAGAAGACCTTTTACGTTTTATAAGGATCAGGCAGGCTGATTCTCAACTCATAAAATATTTCTGTGATCTTTTTAGAGTTGCCAACAGAAAGAGAAAGGGGAGCAGTGCGCCAGCTTGCAAATTGAAAGTGTATTCCATAAATGTTTTCAAAGATAATGACTAGGTGACTGAAATTTCTGCAGCACAAAATTCTAACTGGAGAGCCTGATTGATGACTCTGGGCTATGGATGTGTCCCATTGGAGGATATGAATTAGGATACACCAGGTAGTGGGGAGAAACCAGGGTCAAGGGTGACAAGGAATGATGTGTCTCAGAGTCGGCTACACCCAGGCAGTGCCGGATATGTTAACTCCCAATAAATCCTTTTGAAATTTTGGAAGTTTGGCTCGACACTCATGATTTAAATGGGGGTAACTGCTGGAATCCTGACACTGATAATGGGATAGTGGTACCCAATCTTTGTGCCATAGTGTCTGCATCTGGAAAAGGCCAATGGCCTCTGACTAAAAGAAGCTAAGTTCAAGCTGACATTCAAATTCACCCTGCCCAATTTTCAACAGCTATGGAAAAGGATTTGGGATTGCCACTGTTTTTCAGGCAACTTGGATCTGAAAGAAGCTAAAACTCTTTAGCCACCATGCAAGCAATTCCACTGCAGAGAACAAAAATGACAGCCGGCCATCATCCACAGTCAGCAAAAAAGGGGGATCAAAGCCCCACTCCACAGCTGAAGAGACAGCCAGCATCTTAGAATAGAATAGAGTAACAGAGCTGGAAGGGATCTTGTAGGTCATCTAGTCTGCTGATGACATAACCCCCTGCCCAACTCTCTAACCAGCCTTTGGTGAATGCAAATTTGGAGAGATATTTCTTCCCGATGAAAAAAAAAAAAAAAAAAGGAGTCGGTCTGGAAGTAACCCATTAAATCTCCCCGTGGGCCGCTGGTCTCCTTCTCTCAGGCTGTTTATAAAGCGAATGTTTAGAGAACTGGCATTCTTGATGGACAACAGCAAAGCGGAGAATGGAGCACACGGAAGACCACCAAAGAAACTAGGATCTGCAACTTATCACAAGCGTCTACGTTTCCCGAAAGCAGGGCTGGCAGCCAGCCCCAGCCCTGGCCACCCACATCTTCATCTAGCGAAGGCAGGAATCCTTCAAATTATGCAGTGTGCCAATATTTGAGGGGCTGTCCCAAAGAAGAGGGGGTCAACTTGTTTTTTCCAAAGCACCAGAAGCAAGGGTGGGCTTCAAAAATTTTAGCAACCAGTTCTCTACCCAGTTGCTGGGTGGGCTTGGCCATGGTGGGCATGGCCTAGTTGGCCTCCTGTACCATGGTGGGTGGGCGTTTTTGCCCTCCCTGGCTCTGGAGGCTCTCTGGAAGCCAGAAACAGGCCCATTTCTGGCCTTCCTGAACTTCTGGAGACCCGTTTTTCACCTTCCCCAGAGTCCGGAGGCTTTCCTCAAGCCTCCAGGGGAGCGAAAACAGCCTCCCCAGACTCCAGAGGCTCTCTGGAAGCTAGAAACAGGCCCATTTCTGGCCTTCCTGAACTTATGGGAGGCCTGTTTTTCACCTTCCCCAGAGGCCAGAGGCTTTCCTTGAGCTTCCAGGAGGGCAAAAATGGTCTCCCCAGGATCCGGAGGCTCTTTGGGAGCCAGAAACAGGCCTATTTTCAGCCTTCCCATTTTTCGCCCTCCCTGAGCCTCCGCATTGAAGCTGTACTTCCTGAATCCAAAACAGGCCACCTGGGAAGGGTGGGGAGGAGTGAGAGAGGCCAGCCAAGTGGGATTTGGGGGGGTTCTCCAAACTGCACAGAATCTTAGCTGGGGGCTTTCCCGAAACCCTGCAAGCCCCCAGTGGCCCACCCCTGACCAGAAGGCAGCACAACAAGCAATGGATGGAAACTAACCAAGGAGAGAAGCAGCCGAGAACTGAAGGAGAAATTTCCCAACCATAAGAACAATTAAGTAGTGGAAGGTCTCCAGAAGTTGTGGGTGCTCCAAACACTGGAGGATGATTACAAAGAGACTGGACAGACAGTTTGTCTGAAATGAAATAGGGTCTCCTGCTCAAGCAGGGGGTTAGTCTCGAGGACCTCCAGGGTCTCTCCCAACTCTTATTATTCTTTGTTCTATATGCCATGAACAAAGGCTGCAATTATTTTCTCTGCATTTCCTTTCCATCAGCTTCCTCCGATGATCCCATATTTTAATCCCGAATATCTCACCTCTTCTTCCCAACTTAAACGTTTATTTTTCTGCAAACCAAGGCTGACAATGTACTTCAAACATTCCTTCCCGATCCTGCAATTCATCTTAAGAGCATTTACAGAGCCAATCGCTGCTTGTAACCTTGGCTTGTAAACTGGAGACTACTTGTAATTTTTTGACTATATATGTCCAGGTCCCGCGGTACTGTTTTTCCCCTGCCCCTCTAAATATATATATATGTATAAAACAGCAAAATGGAATTGCAGGGATCACATCTTCCCGCGAGAGAGAAAAATGACTCCTATATATATCATTTGCTTTCAATAACGTAAATATACAGGTAGTCCATAAATACGCCGTTCATTTAGTGACTGTTCAAAGTTGCAATGGCACTGAAAAAGGGGACTTACAGCCGTTTTTCACACTGACAACCTTTGATGACCTGGAGTGTAACACAAACGTAACAAAATCCAAAATGTAAATAAATTGTCCGTTAATGCCTCCAACTTGGTCCCACTGTACAATAATTCTCAATTGGAGATAAAACATATTCAAAAATAGTCTTCAAAAGGAAGCAATGAGCATATAGAGGTGAAATAAAAAACCAAACAAACTACAATGAAGGAAATTTCACAACGGACCAGGATAAGTAATTCCTAAATTCAAGGATGCCAACCAAGATAACTTCAGCCCAAAATAACACACACTTTGCTTCTGGCAACACTGTGTTGTAACTGTCTCTCTTATATACTATTCTCCCCAGCTGCAATCAATGAGGGGGATCATGGCCGCTTCCTCTCTCATAAGCCAAGTTGTCGCCTTCTCCGTTCCTCCCTGCATGCCCTAGGATGCAGAGGGGATGGGCCTGGTTCTTTCTCTGACTTCCCAGCTGGCCTCTGCCCTTCCCCAGTCTCCTCCACAACCTCCTGAGCCACACTTCCACTCCCTGTCGGCTGTTCCTCCTCACCCTCAGAGTCGACTCTAACAAGGGCATGACACAACCTTTGCAGCATCCCCCAAGGTCACGTGATCACAATTCGGATGGTTGGTAAATGGTTCATATTTATGATGGTCACAGTTTCCCGGGGTCACATGGTCCCTTTTTGTGACGTTCCAACAAGCAAAGTTAAGCAAAGGGGGAATCCAGATTCACTTAACAACTGCAATGATTCACTTAACAAGAGTGGCAAGAAAAGTTGTAAAAATGGGGCAAAACTCACTGAACAAATGTCACACTTAGCAACCTGAATTTTAGGCTCAATGATTGTCGTATGTTGAGGACTACCTGTATTTAAAGTAGTGCAAGTTCAGAAGATGTGGAGAGTCCTGGCCCGTAGAATCGCCAAGAATTGGACACGACTGAATGGCTAAGATTATCATCATCATCAGAAATATTTCATGAAAAGGGTTCTCCACATCTCTACTCATTGCAGAATACCTTATGCCACCAGACTTGAATTTTTAGACCTAGACAACCTAGAATTACGCCGCCTTCGGTCTGATCTAAGTGTAGTACATAAAATCATACATTGTAATGTCCTACCTATCAATGAACACTTCAGCTTCAACCATAACATCACAAGAGCAAACAAAATATACAAACTCAAGGTTAACCGCACCAAACTTGACTGAAGAAAATACGACTTCAGCAACAGAGTGGCCAATGTCTGGAATACTCTACCTGACTCTGTGGTTTCTTCCCCAAACCCCCAAAACTTTAACTTTAGACTGTCTACTATTGACCTCACCCCTTTCCTAAGAGGTCTGTAGGGGGCATGCATAAGCGCACCAACGTGCCTAATGTCCCTGTCCTATTGTTTATTTTTCTTATATGTACCCATTCCATGTATTCATAACCATGTTTATACTTATGCCAGTTATCTAATATTTGCTTGACAAATAAATAATAAAATAGTAATAATAATTAAACTACCCACTATTAACCTCACCCCATTCCTAAGAAGTCTGTAAGGGGCGTGCATAAGCGCACAATCGTACCTACTGTCCCTGTCTTAATGTCCCCATTTATTTGTACCTATTTCCTGTATTCATGCTCAGGTTTACTCTTATATCTATTACCTTGTAAGCAATTGACAAATCAAATAAATGAATACAAAAAATCATCATCATCATCAGATATATTTAAATATTTTATGTGACTATAATACAATTTGCTTTATTAATCGTTCCCTTTTTAAAAATCTGTTTATGCATTGGTTAGATTTAGCTTTGCCCATCCTCCAAATCAGTGTTTTTCAACCTTGGCATCTGGTCTGGATGACTTGGGGACTTCAACTCCCAGAATTCCCCAGCCAGCCTCTAGAACACTGTTTCTCCACTGTTTCTGACATCATTGATTACATTTCCACCCAATCTAGAGCTGATAAGCTGATATCAAAAGGCAGCACAGACCCTTTGTGGGTTGGTTTGTTTTTTTGCAACTTTTTATTCTTACTGTACAGTTCTTTAGTGACATCTGGTGGCTAATTCAAGACCCATATTCCAGAGTGAAATCAGAACAGAGTTGGAAGGGACCTTGTAGGTCATCTAGTCCAACATCCCCCCCCCCAAAGCAGGGGACCCTACACCATTTCTGACAGGTGGCAATCCAGTCTCTTCTTGAAAGCTTCCAGTGATGAGGTTCCCACAACTTCCGAGGGCAACTTCTGTTCCACTGGTTGATTGTTCTCACTGTCAGAAAGTTTCTCCTTATTTCTAGGTTGAATCTCTCCTTGTTCAGTTTCCACCCATTATTCCTTGTCTGGCCTTCAGGGGCTTTGGAGAATAGCTTGACCCCCTTCCTCTCTGTGGCAGCCCCTCCTCAAATATTGGAAGAATGCTATCCTGTCTCCCCTGGTCCTTCTCTTCAATAGACTAGATTGGCCCAGTTCCTGCAATCGTTCATCATATGTTTTAGTCTCCAGTCCCCTATCATCCTGGTTGCTCTTCAAATCAAAGGCAAACTCTACTGTTTTGACCATATCTTCTGGATCTGCTGTGCAAAGCCCCTGAAGGCAGGACAAGAAGCAATAAGGATGGAAACTAATCAAGGACAGAAGCAACCTAGAATTAAGGAGAAAGTTCCTCACAGTGAGAGCGGTCAACCAGTGAAGTAGCTTGCCTTCAGAAGTTGTGGGTGCTCCATCACTAGAGGTTTTCAAGAAGAGATTGGATAGACATTTGTCTGGAATAGCACAGGGTCTCCTGCTTGAATAGGGGGTTGGACTAGAAGACCTCCAGGCTCCCTTCCAACTCTGCGATTCTGTTATCCCTGTTTAGAATGGTACACATAAGGGCCCTTGATGGCCTGTTCAAATCAGAGTTCTCCCCTTCAAACTGGATGTTCAGGGTTGAGGTTAAACTGGTTAATCCCGGGCTGAGGTGAGCTGCAGATCCTGTCCAGAGTTGATCGAAAGCAGTCAGCATTGTTCTCCCCAAAATTGGTTTAAGGAATAACAAAATAACAGAATAACAGAGTTGGAAGAGACCTTGGAGGTCCTCTAGTCCAGCCCCCTGCTCAAGCCGGAAATCCTATACACCATTTCAGAAAAATGTTTTTTCCAGTGTTGGAGCTTTTACAACTTCTGGAGTCAAGCCGTTCCACTGATTTAGTGTTCTCTCAGTCAGGGAATTTCTCTTTAGTTCTAAGTTGCTTCTCTCCTTGATCAGTTTCCATCCTTATTGCTTCTTGTCCTGCCCTCATGGGCTTTGGAGAATAGCTTGACTCCCTCTTCTTTGGGGCAGCCCCTGAGATATTGGAAGATTGCTATCATGTCTCCCCTAGTCCTTCTCTTCATCAAACAAGACACCCATTTCCAGCAATCATTCTTTATATGTTTTAGCCTCCTAATCCTCTTCGTTGCTCTTCTCTGCACTCTTTGTAAACATCTTTTTTTCATTCTGGAGACCAAAACTGGATGCCGTATTCCAAGTGTGGCCTTACCAAGGGATTATAAAGTGGTATTAGCACTTCACATGGTTTTGATAAGGATGCAAGCAGGGCTACCCAATTTTTGTAGCAGCGTTGCTCCCTATGCCATCCGTCTGGTAAATTCGCAAGATTTGTTTTCCTTGCTATTTCTGATCGAGACTTCCCAAGATCATGAAGCAGACTCCTCATCCTGATAAAACCCCTTTTATTTAGGTTAAAGGGAATCCCTCTCCAACAAAGTCCTGGCAAACAGTCTTTCAAGAGATTTCACAGCTATAGACCTTTATCAGGCTTGGAAAGTTGCCAGGCCGATATCTTCCAAATGCCACGCTGTAGCAGGCAATACTTGGCAATGAGTCAGGAACAAATCTTCACCCTAATGAAATGAACTAATTGTCTCCTGCAAAACCCCACTCCCCTTTCACTCCTCTTTATTCCTCATGGAAAGGGCCATTCACCGTCCACCTGAGCCTTTACTCCGTAGCCAACCCTTGTTCCTTAGCTGTTCCCTTCTCCTGGCAGCTCTGCACATGTGCACACTGGGAACAGGCTCCAGCTGTTCTTCTGTCCCACTGATCTCCGACTCCAAAGGCAGCTGATAACTGTCAGACGGTCTGCCTCCAACGCAGAGTCCTCCTCTGAGGCTTCCCCAGATCCAGGACTGGCCCAGGTTTCTCCCCAACCTCCTCACTGTCTGAGTCTGTTGCCAACTCTGCTGGCCGTTGACGGGCCACAAAAGCCATGAAATGTATACATCCAAACTAGACTATATTTGTGTCATATAATATATGCGGGTATATGCATACTTTTGTACTTATTTATTTATTCAGTCGTGTTTATGTAGTGTTTTATTGGAGGTGGTGAGCCTTTGAGAGCTGTAGGCTACGAAATTTCATTTTAATGTATGCCGATTAGTGTACATTCAAAGTGACAATAAAATTATTTATTCTTATTCAACTCAGGGGCAACAGGAGCAGTTCCCCCCTTTGAATGTGGCCTCCAGCTTTTTTTATCTGTTGAGCCAGGTCTTTCCATTTGCAGGTAGTCCTCCGGTCATTAAGTTTGGGATATGGTTGTTAAATGAAATCTGGCTTCCCCATTGACTTGACTTGTCAGAAGGTCACAAAAGGGGATGACGTGACCCCAGGACAATGTAACCCATCATAAATAGAAGTCAGTTGTGAAACATTGGAATTTTGATCCTGTGACCATGGAGATACTGCAATGGTTGTTAAGTGTGGAAAATGGTCATAAGAAGTCACCAGTGCTGTTGTTACTTCAACCCATCCTTAAATGAACTGTTGTAAGTCAAGGACTACCTGTGTTATTCAAAAGACACCATATTGTTTGTGGGGGGACACTTGACTGATTTGCAGCAAATAGATAAACAGATAATCAGAGTTGGAAGGGACCTTGTAGGTCATCTAGTCCAACCCCCTGCCCAACCCAAGCAGGAGATCCTACACCATTTCTGACAGATGGCAGTCCAGTCTTTTCTTGAAAGCCTCCAGGGATGAAGCTCCCACAACTTCCAGGGGAGACAGGATAGCAGCCTTCCAATATTTGAGGGGCAGCCACAGAGAGGATGGAAGGGGTCAAGCTATTCTCCAAAGCCCCCGAAGGCCAGACAAGGAATAATGGATGGAAACTGAATAAGGAGAGATTCAACCTGGAAATAAGGAGAAACTTTCTGACAGTGAGAACAATCAATCCATGGAACAGAAGTTGCCCTCAGAAGTTGTGGGAGCTTCATCACTTGAGACTTTCAAGAAGAGACTGGATTGCCATCTGTCATAAATGGTGTAGGGTCTCCCGCTTGGGCAGGGGTTGGACTAGATGACCTACAAGGTCCCTTCCAACTCTGATTATGTGTTATCTGTTTTTGTCTGTTATCCATTATCAACGACAAATTCCTGAAAATGAATGTATTGCGTGTCAAGGGTAAAAGGAGGAAATGCAAGTGGCATATAGAGAGATGGGAGGGGGAACGAGGACACACAGAGGAGCACGTGCACCTCGGTGGAATGTTTACTAAAGGCAGGGAGATCAAAGGAGCATGAGACATACAAAGACTGCTATGGAGATAAATAACAGAATGGCCTCTGTGGTAAGGAACCAACATTTGCCAAGAGGAGTGAAGATATTGGTGTATAAGATTGTGCTTCTGGCCACTTCAGAAGTTCTGTTTTCGCTGGCAGAGGCACCACGGGACGGTCCTTTGCTTTCCAGGGTGGCCCCCCCATGGGCCAGGTCTAAGCACCCGCAGGCTGGATCCGGTCCGCAGGCCTTG
Source organism: Laticauda colubrina (assembly GCA_015471245.1). Classification (NCBI taxonomy): domain Eukaryota; kingdom Metazoa; phylum Chordata; class Lepidosauria; order Squamata; family Elapidae; genus Laticauda; species Laticauda colubrina. The sequence goes on along the minus strand of BLBF01000042.1, from coordinate 28,308,050 downwards.
AGTTTGACACCCCTGGTATAGGGTCTCCTGCTCGAGAAGGGGGTTGGACTAGATGACCTCCAAGGACCTGTCCAACTCTGTTATTCTGTGGTTGCGGTTGTTAAGTCGAGGACTAACTGTGTAACTACTAAAACTATTCTATTATATGCTGGAAAAGGGAATAATCTGAAAGAGGCAACTGAGGAAATCAAGGTTTGATTATGTGATTTTCAGAGAAAGGGGGGGGAAGGCAGAGAGGAAGAAAGAGGGAGGGAGAGAGAGGGGGAAAGAGAGAAGGAGGGAGGGGGAGAGGGAGAAGAGAGGGAGAGAGAAGGCAAGAGAGGGAGAGAGAGAGGGGGAGGGGGAGAGAAAAAGTGAGAGGAGGTAGGAGGGAAAGAGAGGGAGAGAGGGAGGGAAGAGGGAGATGGAGGACAGAGGGAGAGGGGGAACAGAAAGGTAGGAGAAAGGGAGAGTGGGGAGAGGAAGAGGGGGAGGAGAGAGGGCAGGAGAGGTGGGAGAGAAAGGGACAGAGGAAGAGGGGGAGGGAGGGAAGAGAGAGGGAGGGAGGGGAGAGGGAGAGGGGGACAAAGAGGTAGGAGAAAGAGAGGGGGGAGAGGAAGAGGGGGGAGGAGAGAGGGACAGAGAAGGGGGAGAGGGGGAGAGAAGCAGGGAGAGGCAGAGAGGGAGGGGGAGGGAGAGAAAAAGTGAGACGGGGCAGGAGGGAGAGAGAAGGGGGGAGGGAGACAGGAGGACAGAGGGGGAGGGGGTGGGAGTGGGGGAAGGAAAGGGGGGGAGAGAGAGAGGGAGGGAGAAGTTAAAGGGAAAGGCAATGCATATAAAAGCGCTGATGGACATGGTGGAGACAAGGAAGGAACGGAAAAGCGGACAGGATCAGTGTAGCCGAAGTTCAGTTCATTTATTTCCCTTTTCTCTCCGCTCCGGGTTTTGTTCTGGTTCCTGCTTATCTCAAAAGAGAAGGTGAGACGCATGCACAGGCAGTCCTCGACTTACAACCGTTCATTTAGTGACCCAAGTTACAACAGCACTGAACGAAGGGACTTAGGACCATCTTTCACACTTATGACCATTGCAGCATCATAGTTAGTCACGTAATTTGGATGCTTGGCAACTGACTCACATTTATGACCGTTGCAGTGTCCTGGGGGTCACGTGATCCCCTTTTGGGACCTTCTGACAAGAAAAGTTGGGGGGGGGGGGAGGAGCCAGGTTCACTTAACAACCGTGGGACATACTTAATGACTGCTGTGATTCACTTAAGGACTGTACAAGAAAGGTCGTCAAATGGGGCAGAACTCATTCAACAAATGTCTCGCTTAGCAACCAGAAACGTTGGGCTCAATTGCGGTCATTTAGTCAAGGACTACCTCCATTAAGACAAGTCCTCGACTTACAACCACAACGGACCCCAAAACTTGAATTAAGTTGTTAATGGGAGTTGCGCTCCATTTTACGACTTTTTGTGCCAGGGTGGGTAAGTGAATCACTACGGTCGTTGTGGGATAGAAAAACATTTTACTGCTGGGTCAGTGGGTGTGGCTTGGTGGGCATGGCAGGGGAAGGATATTGCAAAAAACCTCTTCCCTCCCCACCCCACTGACCTGCTTTCCAGCTCTGTTCTCCTGGGCAGGACAACAAAAAGAGACCCAGATGATCAGCTGCGACTCAATGGGAGGCGGAGAAGAGATGGGGGTGGTGGGGTCAGTCAGAGGTGGGATTGGCCGGTTCTTTGAACTACTCAAAATTTCCGCTACTGGTTCTCCAGAACTGGTCAGAACCGGTTGAATACCCACCTCTGCAACCATCCTGAGTACAAGCCAGTTGCCAAGCCTCTGAATTTGGACCATGTAACCACGATGCTGCAACAGTTGTTAAATGCAAAATATGATCCGAAGCCATTTTATACTGCTGTTGGAATTTCGGTCACTAAACAGATGGTTGTAACTCGAGGACTGCCTGGATATCCTTACTACCATCTTAGCAAAGCATTCAATGATGTGTTTGAGGTCATATATTTGGGGAGATTTGTTTAATTGTGGGCTGGACAGGATAGGGTAATGAAAAAGACACACAGCCGAGCCCAGAATAAAAAAAATTAAGATTATCGGTCTATAAATCCTTCCATTTCCCCACCATCCAGTCAGAGCTGAAGAAGCTTCTTGGATGAGAAGAGAAACATCTTCCAAGGGAAAAAAAACCCGGAACGTCCAGTTGCCTCCTGAAAAAAGCACCTTTGGAGCAACTACGACCTGGATGACTGAGAATCTCTACAGACTTTGAGCTATACAATTTGGGGTGAACACCCTTCGAATGAGGTGGGTGTAGGAATGGGTTTCCAGGGAAAAAAATTGAAGACTGCAGGAATCATTTGCATCACTCAGGTGACCCTGAGGACACAGAGAAACCTCCAAGTGGCCTCAAATGACTCTCTAAAAAGGAAGCAAATGACCAGCTGTGTCCCCAAGGAGTATAAATCCTTCCATTCCCCACCATCCAGTCAGAGCTGAAGAAGCTTCTTGGATGAGAAGCAAAACGTCTTCAAAAGAAAACAAAAAAGTCCAGTTGCCTCCTGAAAAAAACAAAACAAAACACCTTTGGGACAACCATGGCCTGGATGGCTGAGAATCTCTACAAGACCTTTCTCTTCAAATTGGAAAGAGGCACCAAGAATCAGACTTTCATTTTTTAAGAAGTAGAGTTCAAGTGCTGCAAGGAAAATTTGCAAATTGTCAAAGCAAAAGAAAAAAAAAAGGAGGGTTGGGGAGGAAAAGTAGCTTATTACTCAAAGAGGCCAAATTAAAATCCAGAATTAATTGTGCTTTGGGCAAGGCTGCAAAAAAGCAAAAGGCAATTTTGGCTATCACCGCAAGTTAATGGCCCCCCTTTTAATCTGGCTTGCTCAGACCCCAATTAGAAGAGTTGGGTCCATTTCTAGGCATCGTCCTTGAAGGATTTGGAGAAATGGTGCGGTGGCCTAGAACGGGAGCTCTCGCCTCACAATCAGGCTGTGAGTTCAATCCTAGATAAAGGCAGATATCTCTCTCTCTCTCTCTCGGCACACTGAGAATATATCTATTGAACAAAACTCCACATCGGCAACAGGAAGGGCATCTGGCCATCAATAAACTCAGCAAGCTCCATTCAGTTGCTCAGACTCCACTCCCCAAGGGATTATGAGGTCACAAGGGATTATGGGGTTATGTTCTGACCCAACCTGGTTCCAAGAGAGCAAACACCAGACAAAGGCAGCAGCCCCCACCTTTTAAAGTTTCATCCACAAATTCTGTTTCTTCACAGGTAAAAGGCTGCTCCCAACTAATTAGCCCCGACAAGAAAGAGCCTTGCCAAGTTGTTTTTCAAGGCTGCCAAAAACCCAGAGATAAGAAATAGTTTACAAGAGTTTTCAAATACTAACTATAATGCCCACGAGGCCGGGTTTCAGAGCGTCTTTGCCTTCTGCAAAGAACACTTCTTCAAACCTGGCTTTTATCCTTGAGGGAGGGGCCATTACCTTGCAGCCTGACTCCCGAGTCACCCATGCTGCTGGAACTGTTCTCTATGAGCAACCCTGCGCACACACGCACACTTGGCACAGGCTCCTCGGGAACCTCCTCATCACTGCTGCCAGCCCCCACATTCTCTGAAGGCAGCAGTCCCTAATGGTCCTGGCCCTTCATCTAGTCTCCTCAGCCATCTGCACCTGCTGCCCGCAAAGCTCAACAGGTTGAAAGATGATCCTTGAAGGATTCAGAGGCTGAGGTTGATCCGGGGACTATAAACCAAGTTCTGTAACGACTGAAGTTAGAGGTTTAGGCCTGAGGAACGAAATGACTGCTCTTTTCCAATTACCAGAACAATATCGCACAGGACCTGTAGCTGTTCCGGAGGGGAGGACATAAAAGAACGGTTCAGGAAGGCGAGTTCCCAATAGGTTGTTTAAAAACACCACCACAAAAATCCATTCAACAGCAGAATCAGTGACTCTGAATAATTGTGGGCTCCCCAGAGGCTGGAGATCCCCCTCCAAGTCAGGAATGTTCAACCTTGGCACCTTTTTGAAGACTTGCGGACTTCAATTCCCAGAATTCCCCAACCGGCGTGCTTCATTCAGATTTCTAAGAAGCTCCGGATAAGTTTGAAAGAAATTTCAGCTCCATGGAAAAATATACGTCTCCAGGTTGACGGCAGTAGGCGGTGTGGATTCACGCGTGACAAAAGCTGATGAGCTGTTTTAACCAAGGTGGCATGGTTGGCTGGGGGATTCTGGGAGTCAAAGTCCACAAGTTTGCTCAGGTCGGAAGCTCCCGGTCTAAATGTTCTAATTGGGTTCCTGGCACTGAATGGGACTTCACTGGGTGCTTCAGCTCTACGGTGGCTTTTAAAACATCCTTGAAGTTTCTTGCCGAGCGTCATACGGAATAACAAGAGTTGGAAGGGACCTTGGAGGTCTTCTAGTCCAACCCTCTGCTCAAGCCATTCCAGCTAGGTTCTTCCAACTATTTTGCCTTCCTCTTGCTCAGAATGGTGACTTATTAATGAGGAATTTCTATTCTAATTTCCTGTCCAAATCAATGTTTCCGTTAGGCCTGGAGAGAATGGAGGGCCAATGTGAATTGAAACCCCATGTTATCTATACCCCAATGCTGCTAAACCCAGTCATGGAAATCTCCAGGCATGGAGGAAACATGGTTTCACAAAAAACAACTTTGTTCGGGTTCTGTGCTCATTTTTAACTCCACTGTTGACCCACCACACATTATTCTTCAAAGCATCTGCATACAGAATAGTACTCCTCAACAAAACGACAACTGAGCCCCAATTTTTTGTGTGGCTGAGATTTGCTAGCCAAATTTTGTTCCATTTTAGGACCTCTTGTGCCACGGTTGTTAAGTGAACCCCCGCAGCAGTTGAATTACTAGCACGGCTGTTAAGTGAATCTAACTTCCCCCATTGACTTTGCTTGTAAGGTGGTCGCAAAAGGGGATCACATCACCCTGGGACCCTGCAACCGTCATGAACAGGAATCAGTTTCCAAGCATCCAAATTTTGATCACATTATGGGACACAACCACAGTTGTGTGAAAAATGGTCACTAGACTTTTTTTTCCAGAGTGCCGTTGTAAACTTTGAACGGTCACTAAATGAACTGTTGTAAGTTGAGGACAATCTGTAGTGGATTCGTCTTGCTCCATAGTAAGCCTATCTTCCTCAGAATAATATGAGGAAAACCAAGCCCCCCCAAAAGCAGAAATGGGAACATTTTCAGCATGATATCTGGCCTCCTGAGGTAAAAAGCCAACCAAATATTCTGTGTTTGAATCACCACAGAGCAGCTTCTCTCCCCTTCAGCCATTACACCTCAACCTGTCTCTCAATCATGCAAATTTATTTATTAAATCTGTATGCCAGTCACTTTGCTACCCAGAGCAACTCTATATTGGGGGAAATAGGTAAGCTATTTTCCAATTTAATTTACATCCAGTTTACAGGTAATCCTCCACTTGCGACCACAATGGAGCCCAACACTTATGTTGCCAAGTGAGACGATTGTTTTTGGGCCTCATTTCATGTTTCATAGTTGAGTCACTGCAGCGGTTAAATTAGTCACACGGTTGTTAAGTGTGTCTGGCTTCCCCCTTGATTTTGCTTGTCAGGCAGTCGCTAAAGGGGATCATGTGGCCCTGGGACACCGCAACCGTTGTAACTATGAGTCAGTTGCCAAGGGCTCGAATTTTGTTCGCATGACTCTGGGGATGCTGCAACCATCGCAGGTATGAAAAATGATTCCAAGTCACTTTTATCAGAGTCACTAAGCGAACTTTGTAAGTTAAGGACTCCTTTATCATTCTTCAAATTTAAAAAAAAAAAACACACACTAGAGAACAAGGACAACAGAGGATGGTTTTTGTAAGGAATGAATTTTATTCCAATTTCAAACAATTTATTCAGGAGAAAGCTATGAAAATCAATTTTCCATCAGGTACTTCTAAAATAAGGAGGGTCAGCACCCAGCAGATGAACGAATTCAAGTGTTCCGAGAAACCCAGTCTCCTCCTCCTCCTCCTCGCCGTCGGGAGTGCGAGACAGGAACACGGGGGGGGGGGGGATACCAATCCCGGGCCACAAAATTCCAAATCCCCTCCTTTGCCCACCCCACCCCCACGTATTAACACCACATGCAAGTTCAAAATGACAAAAAAGGTTTTTAAAAACAGCATTTTTATATTCTTTTTAAATAGGACGTTTAAATGTTATTCTTTTTTAAATCAGGTTCTCTGTTTATAATATACTAGTATAACCAAATAATTTTTCACCACACTGGTACTTGTAAAAGTGTCTCTGGTACTAAAGAAAATAATGGGCATTGGCACAAAACCATGTAATGCTTCTCTTTTTTCTTCTTCTTTAAAATTAGAAAGAAAAGTATACAACGTACGCACACGCACACAGAGAGTACTGAATTACAGACTTGAAACCTCGGATAGTGAGCTCGGCCTTCCTTTCCGGTCAAGCACGATCCTATACTTCCTGCCCCCCAAAAGTAGCTATAAAATGTGTTTGGAGGGAGGGACACATGATAAAAGGCAAAAAGCAGGTGGAGAATTCAAACCCAAGGGGAGACCGTTGGAAGGGGCGGAGGGGGGCAGCCGCTGGGTGGGTAGGCCCACTGTCGCAAAGCCCCCCCCCCTCCCAAAGAAAATGGAATGGTGTGTTTTGGCAATCCTCTTTCCGCCTACAGTCTGACGAAGTGTGCGAGCAGGCTAGTGCGTCTTCAGTAGGATTCTTACTTTTTTTCTTTTTCTTTGTTTTCTTCATATAAAGTGCACTGTGAACAAGAACATGGTCAAACTGCTCCCGTCTTAACTTCGGCTGCCTCCGCCACGTGCAGGCCCGATTCCAAAGCCCCGGCGGTCTTTCCTTTCGGGGCCATCTGGAACCTCGACCAGTTCCCATCAGCCCAGCCAAAGGAAGAGGAAGGGAGGAACGTTGCTGCGACGGGAGAGGAAGGTTGGCACGCTCCTGAGCAGAAACCCCCGGGGTGGGAACTTCCATCCCGACGGCTGGTCCACGTAGTGCGGCTTTGCGAGAAAAGAAAGAGCACCCCCCCACACACCGCACACACATCTCCACGCAGCTCCCCAGCGGCTTACGGATGAAGGGCCCGCTTGGGCAGGCACGGCGGTCCGGGGTGGAGGCCCGTTTCCTGGAAAGACGATGTGAGAGTGATGGGCCAGGCGCTCCCAATCTGAGTCTCCCAGGTCCAAGGGCTGCGGTGAAAGCCCGCCGCAGAGGCAGGGTCTCATCACGCCATCCAAGAAAACACTTCCAGCGAGGGGCTTCCGAGAGTTTAAAATCATGGCACCTTTGCAAGGACAGAGTTTCCCCTTATGGAAAGGAAAGTCTGGTGGGTCTTTGGACGAGAAGACAAAATTCGACATTCCTCTGCCTATCGGGGGAATCCATTCGTTTCCCCCGCCCCAAATCCCTAAAACACAGCCCCCCCCCCAAGACATTTAGACCAAAACAATTAAGAAAAAGTCAGGAATGTTGGTGACATTGGAAAATAGCTCCATTTCTCCCCCCCCCCGCCCTCCCCATCAACCCAACAAGCCCTTTTGTGTAGTTACTCTGTAGTAACTGAAGGTTACTTTCTTCCAATTTTAGCAACTTCTCATTCACCGTGTGTTGTTGATACAATGCAAGGGTTAGAGGGAAGGACTCCCCCACCCCACCCCCCAAAAAATGCAGCTCTCCCTGCCCCGGCTTCTTTCTGTAGTGTTCCACGAAAAAGGGGCGGTCCCAGAAAGCCAAAGGCAGCACCCGCTCCCACCCACTCCCACCCCCGCTGGGATGCTGCAAATGTCCATGCAAAATTAGTGTTGTTGTGTTGAAGCAAAACACGTCCCCTCAAAACCTTCATTAACATCCCATGCGCGGAAGTCTACTAGTGTTGCCCACTGCAACATGACAAAAAAAAAAAAAAAGGGGGGGAAAGCACATCGGACGCTTCCATCCTTTTCTGGGGATCGGCCCGTTGTCCCATTAGTGAAAAAAGGCTGTTTCTCGCGGCATCTGTAAATGTGACATGTGACGTTTGGCAGTTGCGAGATGCTTATCTTGTGTTGCTGCTTTCCAGGATCTCCGGAAGAAGACAGGGAGACCGTCTAATTTCTCTAGACCCCTATTTGGGTCCTGTGGCAATCTGCCTTCTGAAAAAGACTGGCAAAAGTTTGGGGTTTGGCACTGGCTCTGAGCAGGGCACACATTTGGCACTCAGCCTCTAAAAAAGGGACCCCTCTCACCTGGTCCACTTCAAAGCAATACCTATAAAACCACCTCTATTCCACAGGTCCCTTTTGCTGGGCTTCTTTTCATGCACGTTCATGGGCACCCCCAGAGTGAGCCGGCTTCCAAGAGAGAGAGAAAGAGAGAGAGAGAACGGGGTCAAGAAGATGGGAGGATGGATGGTAGCAGCTGCCAATCACACCAGCCTTGGCAATGTCATTCAAAGGCCTCCCCTGATTTGGCTGCAATCACGCCAAGAGCTGACAGACCTTTCCAATACTTTTTAGGACGAACAAGGCAAAAAAAAAAAAAAGATTGCTTCAGTTTGACTCAGAATGCAGATACCATCTTAACCCCACCCCGACGAAACACTGGGTCAGGATTTTTCCCAATCCCAAAGGGTTAATTTGCAAAACACACACACACACATACACACACACACACACACACACACACACACACACACACGCATGCACAAAGGATCCAAGAGAATGAGTCAAAACCTCAAATCTTCCTTCCAGCCCAAAATCTGCAACAGATTTCGGATTCCCACCAAAGGGATTTTCTCACGTTGGGTGAGAAGCAAGTTTAACTTTCTTCTTCTTTTCTTTTTTTTCCTTAAACATTAAATTAGAAAACAGGAAAAAAAAGGATAACAAAACAACAACAAAAATGCAATCAGGCACTTCCCTCAGGCTTGATAGCTATTGCTTAGTTGGTAGTAAACAAACGAAAGTATAGCACATGTAGCAAACTACGTGTAGAACAATAATTAAAAAAAAAATCACAGTCTCAATAGAACTTTCGGAGGGAAGGAAACTAAATCAAGAGAATAAAAAAACAACAAAAGAACGCGGGAACCAAAAGATGGCTTGTTTTGCACTGTCGCAAACTGGGTTTTCCTCCTACGATGTCATCTAGGGTAAACCCTTTCGGCACATATCCTTATAGTCAAGATGTATGGGGAGGAAGGGGAGGAAGGACTCACCCCAGAGGCATTATATGGCATAGAAGCTGAAGGTCCTAGCTACATTTTATACTCCCACAGCCGAATAAAGCTCATTATTTGGCTTGATGGACTGGGACACGTTTATCGCCAGATCAGACAGGAAAAAAAAAAAAACAATTTACTAATGCAACATACAAAGTCTGAGAGGAAACTGCCTTGACTGCTGGCAACAAAGCAGGAAATTAACAAGGTGCCAGAGAGAGAAAAAAAGTGAAGCATGTCCCCCACTGTTTTTAAACTGTGAAATAAAAGCAATTTCTTTTTTTAAAAAAAATCAGCTATTCTGTGGGGCAGACACGAGACCGAAGGTAACGGTGTGCTTTAAAAAAAAAGGAAAACAAAAACAAAAAAACTTTTTGCCACTCCACAGATCAGACAATTTGCAATCATTACATCATTAAAAATCAAGATTGTTTTCCTGTTGGGTTTAAATTCATGGGATTCGTTTGCCTTACTTTTCTTCACGACAAAAGGTCTCCCAAAGAGATTAAGGGAGGGGCGGATCGGGAGGGCGGGAGAAGAGGACAGATTCATTCAAGGTCAGACTAGGTTATATTCCTTCAAGTTGAGTTGCAGGATGGTGTCCTTGACGGCAGCAAAGACAAACCGGATATTTTCCGTATCTGTGGCACAGGTGAAGTGAGAGTAGATAATTTTATCGCTGTCAGGGTTGAGATCCACAAACATTTTGAGGATAAATTCCCGGGCTGCTTGAGCGTCTCTCTGCGGGCCTGGAGAAAAGAATGGGAGAGAGCCAGGATTAGAATGAGGAGATTCTCAGCAGCAGCTGGAAGGAGCAACCCCTCTGGTAAAGAGCAAGCTGCAGGTAGTCCTCAATTTACAACAGTTCATTTAGTGACCAAAGTTAACAATGAGGACAGTTGCAACCTTCTGACCAGCAAAGTCAATGGGTTGGAATCAAATTTGCTTAACAACCGTGTCACTAATTTAAGAGCTGCAGTGAGCCACTTAAACAAATGTGGCGAGGGAGTCGTAAAATGGAGCAAACAAAGTTAAGTGAACCAAATTTCTCACATGAAGCAAAAATTTTGGGCTCAACTGTGGTCATAAGTTGAGGACTACTTGTATTCTTCAATGCGTGACCTCACAAGGATGGAGCTCATTCTTACTCTCCCGAAATATCATTGTCTCCTCTGGGAGACACCTGGGCATCTTACTGGCATGTCTCAGGTCAATCGAAAATTAGAAATCAAGAGTAAGAATATGCCATGCAGGCAGTCCAGGTGGTTCTCAACTTATGACCACAATTGAGCCCAGCATTTCTGTTCCTTAAAAGAGACATTTGTTAAGTTTTGCCCCATTTTACAACCTTTCTTGCCACAGTTAAATAAATCACTGCAGTTGTGAAGTTAGTAACAAGGTTGCTAAATGAATCTGGCTTCCCTGTACTTTGCTTGTCAAAAAGTGGGGAAAGACAATCACATGACTGGGACACTGCAACTGTCATAAAGATGAGTCAGTAGCCAAGCATCCGAATTTTGAACATGTGACCATGGAGATGCCCCAACTGGAAAAAAAAATGCTCTTAAGTCATTTTTTTCATTACTGTTGTAACTTTGAATGGCCAGTAAATGAACAGTTGTAAGTCAAAGACAACTGCATTGCTTTTATTTTGAAGGCAACTATTTTTTAAAAAAAAGTTACGTATGTGGTTGCATGTGTGCCTACGCACCTTCACAGTTACACTGGTTCAGCTTTCCACAACAGTCCAAGTTTCTCATGTGGCCTCTTCAGAAAATTAATTGCCTAGTCCTGCTCCAGAGAGACAAGCAAATCACCTCTCCCTTACTAGAAATGGATGGGGCGGTATGAACAAGTCAGTTCTGACAAATAGGCTACTTCGAAATTTATCACAAAATTTTAGCCTCTCATTAGAGGTCAAGTTGCTTCCTGCTTGTCCATCCTAAATGTCAGCTTCCAGAGTTGGGAGGAAAGGTTCAAAAATAGCAATAGCAATAGCACTTAGACCAGGGGTGTCAACCTTAAGGCCCGCAGGCCTCTCAATGTGGTCAGATCTGGTCCGCGGGCCGGCCTGCATCGCTTCAACCCAGCTTACCCAATGCGAAGAGGAAACATGCCAGCAGTTTAGGGAGTGGTGTCAAGTTGGCCACACCCTCCCAGTTGGCCACGACCCATCCCTGGGCCCGCTGAGGTCAACCCCAGCCCTGATGCGGGCCTCAATGAAATTGAGTTTGACACCCTGATGTAGACTTATATACCGCTTCATAGTGCTTTACAGCCCTCTCTTAGTCGTTTACAGAGTCAGCTTATGGCCCTCAACAATCTGGATCCTCATTTTACCCATCTTGCAAGGATGGAAGGCTGAGTCAAAATATATATAGAGATATCAACCATATTTCCTGGGACTCTGCCTCCTTCCTTGGGGGGCTCTAGAAAGAGGGAGCACTCAGGAAAAGTAGCTTTCTACTGCATCCACCTCTAGGATCCACCTCTACAAACTAGCAGGCCAATGTAACAGTTTGAAGCAGAGATATCTCCCACATTTTTCTGAAGCTGCCCTTAAACAGAAGGGGGTGCTACTACTGGCTGATCCCCTATTTTAATGACTGAAAACTTAACTTCTTACCATCGAACTCTGGAAAATAGTCCACAAGGTGAGAGTACATGATCTTGTCTTCCAAGAGATCTTTCTTATTGAGAAAGAGGATGACAGAGGAATTCTGGAACCAGGGATAGGTGATGATGGTCCGGAAAAGGGCTTTGCTCTCCTCCATGCGGTTCTATAAGGAAAAGCAGAGGTTTTTTTAGATCCAGGGATGAAACAACAAACAAACAGGTAAATAAGGATTACATCATTTTGGAGGAGCCTTGTTCAGGTCATCCTCAACTTACAATCACAACTGAGCCCAACGTTTCTGCTGCTAAGCAAAAGTTAAGTGAGTTTTGCCCCATTTTACGACCTTTCTTGCCACAGTTGTTAGGTGAATCACTGAAGTTGTTAAGGTAGTGAGCCCAGCTGTTAAGTGAATCTGGCTTCCCCTTTGACTTTGCTTGTTTGAAGGTCATAAAAGGTGATCACCCGATACACACACACCCAAATAGGCAACCATCATATACATGAGTCAGTTGCCAAGCATCTGAATTTTGATCACATGGCTATGGAGATGCTGTGACCATCATAAGTATGAAAAACAGTCATTAGTCCCTTTTTGCAGTACCGTTGTTACTTCAGTCACTAAGTGAACTATTGTAAATCGAGGACCACCTGTACATCTGTTCCCCGTTGTCTCACAAAAATGTTTGCCACAACCGTTTTCAACCATACCTTAATTCACTGTTTCTCAACCTGAGAAACCATCCCTGCAATCAAATGATCATGATTTGGGTGCATGGAAACTAACGTGCATTTACGATAGTTGCAGTCACATGATCATCATTTGCGACCTTCCCAGTTGGCTTCCGATAAGCGAAGTCAATAAAGAAACTGGCATGGAGGGTTATCAAGTCCCAGTCATGTGTTTCGCTTAATGACCACAGCAAAAAAAATAAAAAATAAAATCATAAAATAGGTCAGAGTCCCTTGACGCCTGAATTAAGGACTGCACTGCTCACTGATAAATCTTCCTTCCCTATTGGGAGTCGTAACTCGAGAACTGCTTGTACAGCTAGTCTTTGACGGTTCATTTAATGACCGTTCAAAGTGACAACCCCACTGAAAAAAGTTAACTTATGACCAGGTCTCACACTTACGACCATTGCAGCATTCCCACATTCATTTGAACACTGGCTGCTTGGAAACTGGCAGGTATTTAGCCTGATAAGCAAAGTCAAAGGGAGAAAGCCAGATTCACACAACTTGTATAATTCACTTCACAAGTGTGAAGTGACTCGCTTAACAACCATGGCAAAAACAAGATTGCAAAATGGGGCATGACTCACTTCACCTTGCTCAGCAACCAAGATTTGGGGCTCAGTAGTGGTCATAAGTTGAGAATTACTAGAGATGATCTCTCCCCGATAAACAGCTTTTAGCTGTCTCTAAGTGGCCATTCTGTTCAAGCAAAAAACCCAGAGATATATTTCGTTCCCGAGGGCAAAAGAAGGGGACGACAGAGAATGAGGTGGCTGGAGGAGTCACTGAAGCAGCCGGCATGAGCTTCAATGGACTCCGGGGGATGGTAGAGGACCAGAAGGCCTGGAGGAATGTTGTCCATGGGGTCGCGATGGGTCGGACACAACATGGTTCCATCTATAGCAAGAAGTTACCCCCCCCCCCCAAAAAAAAAAAACTTAGAAAGCAAATTGGATGCCCTAAAAATCTCCATAGGTTTATTGGCACTAAGCTTTATTGCTTCTTAAATGTAGCTGCACACAGGTAGTGTTAGACTTACAACACTTCATTAAGTGACTGTTCGAAACTACAATGGCAAAAAGTGACTTGTGACCATTTTTCACACTTATGAAGGTTGCAACATCCCTCTGGCTGCACAATTTACATTCAGATGCTTGACAACTGGTTCACATTTATGACGGTTGCAGTGTCCTGGGGTCTCGTGATTCCCTTTTGCAACCTTCCGACAAGTAAAGTCAATGGAGAAGCCAGATTCATGTAACAACCCTGCTACTTATTTAAGAACTGCAAGGATTCACTTAAAAACATGTCAAGAACTTTCTCGCTTAACAATGTAAGTTTTGGGCTTAATTGTGGTCGTAGGTTGAGGACTACCTGTATACCTTGCGTTATCTTTTCCCCGTTTGTCGAAGTTTTGTTTCCTCCTGATTTTAAAGCACTCCTTTCAAAAAGAAATCCTGAAAGGAGGTTAAAATAAGCAAACAACTGACCTCAGGGGAACAACTTCAAGTCTGCCTGCTCGAAAAGAATAAAATAACAGAGTTGGGAGGTACCTTGGAGGTCTTCTAGTCCAATCCCCTGCTTAGGCAGGACTATATTATACATGGGTATCCAGGCCCGTCTCCTTGTTGTTTTCATGTGAAGGGAGAATGGATTGCAAGGTTTGATGGGGGGGGGGGGGGAAAAAATTGTTTGTTTTTTTTATTTATTTTGGGGGGGGGGGGTGAATAGAACCTTGGCATCCACCAGGCCCTCATGGCCCAACACCCAGCGAAGGACCCTTCAGGGCCACAAATGATCACTTTGGAAGCCAAGTAGCAATCTTGGATCGCCACAATCTTTCGGGTCATTCTCAGCAAAGAGAACTGAAGGAACATCTAAGGCAGCCCTTCTATGAGACCCCCCCTTTAAAATAAAAATAAAAATCTTGAGCCAAGACTTGGGAAGGACAGGTGCTTCCCTTTCTGCAGAATTTTGTTGCTGGTGAGATAGGAACACAGTTGCTCGGGGAAAGGGCTGTCCATAAAAAGCTCCTCTGCCCAACCATTATTCCGCCCTGCAGATGACTTTCGATAAACCTATATAGCAACAGCAATAGCACTTAGACTTATATTCCTCTTCATAATGCTTTTTACAGCCTTCCCTAAGCGGTTTACAGAGTCAGCCTCTTGCCCCCAACAATCTGGGTCCTCATCTTACCCACCTCAGAAGCATGGAAGGCTGAGTCAACCTTGAGTCTGGAGAGATTCGATCTGCCAAATTGCAGGCAACTGGTTGCAGCAGAAGTAGCTTGTAGTACTGCACTCTAACCACTGCACCACCGAGGCTCTTATATGTATAAATAAATATATATAATAAATGTTCAGAGGAAAGTGGCTGCAGGCTCAGCAACTGACTGAGTAAACCAGAGTTCCCCAATATTTCCAACTCCTCGGACAAGCAGAGGAGGAAAATATTTCCGTGCAATCCCATCTGTCACACCAATGGAGTATGTGTGCAGGCCCTCTCCGGCCGCTCGCAAGAGTGGGGGGATGCCCATGTACATGCTCACCTGCCATTTCCGCAACCTAGTTGCATACACGGGCACCCCTGGAGTAAACTATAAGTAGTCCTTGATTTATGACAATGGAGTCCAAAATTTGTTGCTAAGCGAAGCAACTGTTAAGTGAGTTTCCCCCTTCATTTTACGACTTTTCCTTTTCCTGCCTAAAACTTAACTGCTGCATTTAAGTTATTGCAGTAGTTGAGTTAGTACCACAGTTGCAAAAATAAATCTGGCACCCCTGTTGACTTTGCTTGCAAGAAGGTTGTTAACAGGAGACCACCTGACCCGAGTGGGATGCAGCAACCATCATAAATTCATGTCTGTTGCCAAGCATCTGAATTTTGATCACGTGACCATGGAGATGTTGTAACAGTCGTTAAGTGTCAAAAACAGTCAAAAGTCACTTTTTTCGGTAGCATTGAGACTTTTGAATGGTCCCGAAATGAATGGTTGTACGCCGAGGATTTCTGAAGTCATTTTGCTCGCTCTCATGTTCCAGGATGAAAGGTGACAAATGCTGGAAAAGGCAAACTCACTAGTGTGTCCCAAATCGTCTTTTTAAAAGTATGTGACAAGATAGCTTTCCAGCCGCTTCGCCATCAACGGCAGAGCAAACCCCGCATGCCAAGGCCGACCACTAGTCATTTTGCTTACCTCGTTATCAGATTCAACCAGTACTTGGTCGTATTCACTAAGAGCTACTAAGAACATGATGGAAGTTACATTTTCAAAGCAGTGTATCCACTTCCTCCTTTCTGACCTTTGCCCACCAACATCCACCATTCTGAAGAGACAGACCGGGGGGGGGGGGGGGGGGGGGGGGGGAAAACAACAGTGAATGTTCATTGATCTGTCAACGCTCCCAATCCCCAAGTCACCTCCCTCCCCAAACAGGAGTATCCTATACGTTTGCAACAGCAGAATTGTTAGGGACCAGCAAGGCTGGTGTGCAAAGATAGTCTGTGTAGTGATGCTTATTTCCTTTAGATTCCCTGCCATACAATTTATCTTTTTCCTAAAGGATTCTGGTCTAATATGCTATTACACTGCCACTAGGTGAAAGAATGGGCAACTGAGCCCTCTGTCCAGCTTTTCTGCAAAAACTCTTCCCGATTATCATTGTACTGAAGAGCCAGGACGTGCTCCACTCTGCAGTAATGAGATCAGGTTTGAGGTCCTGCTGTATATCAGGGATTTCCAACCTTTGCAACTTGTGCACTTCAACAGGGTTGGCTGAGGAATTCTGGGAGTTGATGTCCACAAGTCATAAAGTTGCCAAGGTTGGACACCTCCATTGTAGGTGACTCTAGTCTGAGGTCATTAGAATAGAGTAACAAAGTTGGAAGGGACCTTGTAGGTCATCTAGTCCAACCCTCCACCCAAGTAGGAGACCCTACAACATTTTTGACAGATGGCAATCCAGTCTCTTCTTGAAAGCTTCCAGTGATGAAGCTCCCACAACTTCCGAGGGCAACCTCCGTTCCATGGGTTCACTGTCAGAACGTTTCTCCTTATTTCCAGGTTGAATCTCTCCTAGTTTAACTTCCATCCATTAATTCCTTGTCTGGCCTTCAGATGCTGTGGAAAATAGCTTGACCCCCTCCTCTCTATGGCAGCCCCTCAAATATTGGAAGACTGCTATCATGTGATCCCTGGTCCTTCTCTTCTCTAGAGTATCCAGACCCAGAAGGCTGCTGACAGATTGGAAGAGGTCCATAGGAGAGCAGCGAGGATGATATGGGGGCTTGAGAATCTGCTCTATGAAGACAGACTGAAGGAACATGAGTTTCTGCCACTTCCACCCTTTTTTCCTAATCTATCCCTTGCTCGTGTAACATGTCTAAAGCATGTGAATTTTTGGTTTATTTATCTATTTGCATATGTCCCACCCTTATTATTTTCAAAAATAATTCAAGCGGGGAACACACACAATATCCCTTCCTCCTCCTATTTTGTCTACAACAACCGCCCTGTGAAGTGAGTTGGGTTCAGAGACCGCAACTAGCCCAAGGTTACTGAGCTGGCTTTATTGCCTAAGGTGGGACTAGAACTCACAGCTACCTGGGGATTGTCCCAAGGTCACCCAACCGGTTTTCATTGCCTAAACCGGGATTAGGAGTTACAATCTCCCAGTGATTGTCTCAATTTACCCACCAGCTTTCATGCCTTAGCTGCGACTAGCATTCACAGTCTCCTGGTGACTGGCCCAGCTGGCTTTCATGCCTAAGGTCTGACTAGGTGTCACTGTCTCCTGGTTTTTAGCCTGATGCCTTCACCGCTATTATTGCCATAATTAATGCCATTCATTCAGTCTGAGCATGTCAGAAAAAACTGCAACTAGCCTCTCATCCTTGCAAGGATCATGGAACTTGGATAAGGCAACAATCCTCGTGTTCTTGAATACTATATCCTTAGAGGCTCAAAGAACATCAGTTTGGGTTAAAAACAGAGCTAGAAATCAGGAATCTATGAATTCTAATTTATCCTCTCCCCGCTATGCATAGTCAGCTGACCCAGATGATCTCTCTTCACATCAGAAAGAAGGTATTGGCCAAACTGGGGATTCGTCCAAACAATCACCAGGAATTCACTGATTTGAAGGCACCTCCCAAAATGAGGTTCAAAAGGCACCTTCGTTTCTCTTTAGGAAGATTATGAAAACTTCCTTTTTTCAATGAGGTTTTTTTTTAGCTCTGGTATAAGACACTTCCCTCTGTACCTGCATATATTTGTTTTTATCTTTAACTATTTTATTGATTACAAAAATTTGGCTTGTTATTACTCTGTAATCCATTGCCCAGGGTTTTATAACTGAGTGGATTAACAAATATAAGAGACAGACAGACACAAGGCAGGCCCAGGACTGAATGACAAATCCTTGCTATTCAAAATAAGAGCATTACTAAACCTGGTAACCATCTCAAAATCCGTAATTTAAAAGCATCTTTTTGCTTTCTCTCACTCTTTTTAAAGCTCCAGGTTTAATAGCCATATATTACCATTGGGAAAACTGCTGCTTTATTGTTATGATTCTTGTTGTCATAGAAATCCTTCCTAATCTTATCTCTGTTTGTCACTGCTTTCCTTCCTAAGATTGATCTCCTCTTTATGTCTCCAGCAAGCTCTACCATGTTTATCTATTCCCAAGAAAACAAATACAACCCCCATCTTCCTTCATTTCTACAGCAGCAAATTCACATTGGTTTTATCTTTTTAATATTTAACATGAACTCAGATTAGTCACTTCCCATTGTTAGTCTTTATAATGAGGTTTTCTAGCTCTTCTTTACTTTCTGCGAGTGTAACCTGCGTATCTTAAGCAACGCTGCCACAATAATTGTTGATTTCCACTTTTCTAATCCTGCCATTCTTACATCACGCTGTAATTTACAGATGGCAATAACATGAATCTTTCCTGTTCTGAACTACTCAAAATTCAGCAACTTCTAGTTCCCCTAAAGCAGGGGTGTCCAACCTTAGCAACTTTAAGACCTATGGACGTCAACTCCTGGAATTCCCAGCTAGTTGGGAATTCTGGGAGTTGAAATCCACAGGTCCTAAAGTTGCAAAGGTTTGATATCCTGCCCTAATGGTACAACCACCACTGAGTGTTCTGATTCATAATTAGCCTTAATATCTTTTACATTCTGGCATAAACTAAGCAATCATATAATCAATAAACAAAAGCAAGCCTTCCTGTATTGTCTGTCTTTTGTTAGAAAGCTGGTCTTGGCTCATTTGACTTTTCTCCCTCTTTCTGTTATTCTACTATCATCTTGCAAGAGCTCAATACCATTTTTCTCATGTTAGTACTGATTCAAAAAAAAAAAGCTTTCTTTTTCAACTCCCTTCTTCAATCATTCATATATAAGTGTGTGTGTGTGTGTCTCAATCCTTTCCAAACCTATGGTCACACCATTTTGTTCCATATTTTGGATAACATATTTGACAGCATATTTGTTTATCCTTCCTCTGACTCTTTTACTGTTCTCTTAACATTTAAATTGGCTTTACAGCTGCTCCTGTATTGACTTACTGTACTGTCTGTCGTATCTCACTTTCCAGTGATGTCAAATTTAATTTCTCTATAAAAGTTTATCCGGTTCTATAATTCTGTTTCCCACTAAAGGTGTCTGTATAGTTTCTCCATCTTCCTTTGAATAGGCCTGTATTAAGTCCCTTCCTTAATTATATTTGAGGAGTTTTATTTTGGTTGCACTTTTTCTGAATTTTTTATTTTATTTTATATTTATTTTCTTGTCCTTTTCACGCTTAAGCTTTCCTGGTTTCTGGCCCGTGCCTTGACCACTAGACCAAGCTGGCTCCCATTGGAGGTAATGTTACGGAGGGTATTCCTTATGACATTGTAGTCAGGGTCAAAAAAGCTCGAGAGTTCTTCCACCACATTAAAGTGACAATCTCTTTGGAAAGCTTCATTTATCAACAAGACATATCAACAAGACACAGAACAACATGGTTAAGTAAAGGCACTTGCTTCCCCAAACTCCACAGACACATGTAATCATAGTATGCTTTTATATAAAGTACTATGTAAATATCAGGTGTCCATGAAAAAAAGTTACCTGAATATAATGTTCTCGAGATCAAAGGGGTATTCTATGATCCCAGTTGTTGGGACTCTGACCCTCAGGACGTCTTGTTGGGTTGGGAGGTACCCTTGGGTGGCAATACGATCCACATCAGTAAGGTAGCTGCAAAAAGCATGTATGAGGGAAAGATTGAAGAGGCTTAAGTTTGGCAGCCACATTAAATGCCTTTGAGGAGAGAAGATTATAATGGAGAATGATAAAAGAGCTCCGACACAGAAGGACTGCTCAGTTGCTCAAACTTTCAAGGCTGGTTTCCACCAATATCCTCTATCCAAGAATATATAATTTATATCCTCTGTTGTGGCAAGGCACAAATACTCCCAAACCTTTTATCGAACTTCCCATCACCTATACAGATAGGCGTTCTCCTGGTTACAATTCAACCAAAGACAAAAATACAAGGCAAAGGATGTAGCTGTGAATTTCTCAGCCAGCCTGACTGGGACATTTTGGGAGTTGAAGTTCACAAGTCTTAAAGTTGCCAGGTTTGGAGACCTCTGAATTACAGTATCAGCCGCTACCTTCTGAAGAGAGGGAGGTGATTTAACATCCCTATTCCTAAGCTGGATCAATGTTCCCTAGATTGATGGATCTGGTTGAAAAGGAGCTGAGAGTTGCAATTCTACACAATAAGAAAGCTTTGCTCCCTCAATGGCTATTCTTTAGGTATGCAGGGAAGAGAGGGTGGTACATTTCATTTATATATTTTCACCAAATGCCTCCAATCCAGATATATTAGGAATTGCACACAACTGGGCATCTCATCTACACAACTTGATGCATGGAGCAAGAAATCTAACCTGGAAGCTACTCAGAGGCACAACATTAAAATACCAATGTAGAAATGAAAATGAGATCCTGAAACTTGCCAGATTGCAAAAGAAACCTTGATCAATACAAACAGCAAAACTATGGCCTTACTCATACCACAATGTAAGATCAAAAGGGAAGGACCGTCAGCACAGAGCAGGGGTCCCCAAACTTGGCAACTTTAAGGCTTGTGACTTCAACTCCCAGAATTCCTCAGTCAGCTATAGCTGGCTAAGGAATTCTGGGAGTTGTAGTCCACAACTCTTAAAGTTGTCAAGTTTGGAGACCTCTGCCATAGAAGCATATGTGTTCTGTGTAGCTCTTTCAATAGGACTATCAATAAACATCAAGCAAATTAAGACTGCAAAATCTTTTAAGTTCAAATATTTTCTCCCACACCACTGTTGCCTCAACACCAATATTTCTTTACCACTTTACTCCAATGAAAGACCAAGGAGCTCAAAAGGCAAATATTATCCTGGGAGTGCACTCTATACTCAGAACATAGGAAATAACAAATCTACTCTATTTTGTCCTATTCCTCAAAGTCTGAGCACTACCATTCAAAAGGAGCAGGGACAAATTGGAGCAGATTCAGAGGAGAGCTAGCAAGATTCAGAGGAGACTGGAAACCAAGCCCTATACGGAACGGGATTAAGGGATTCAGACATGCCTAGCCTGCAAAAATTACAACTGAGGGCAGATACAACATCATCAAATACACAATACTGTAATAATGTAAGAGCTTGTTACATAGGAGGAATGGTTTCTATAGTTCCAAAGAAAGGAACCAAACCAATGGATTAAAACTACATAGAAGAGAAGTCAGGCTACTCAACAAGAGGAACTTCCAAAAGTCCCTCTTCCTTTTAAATTTTCAGAAAGGGAAGACAGAAAAAAGTGACAGTAAGTTGGCTTACTATTTAGCGGAGTCAGAGAGCTGGTATTCTCGCCGCCGGTCATAGCATTCTTGGATTCCTGGGTCATTCCACAATGTCTTAATTGCACTTACATAGGGTTGTTCAAAGGACGAAACCTTTTCTACATCCACTTCTCGGATCAGTAGTGCATTGGCCTTCATTCGGGATGAGAGGAGAGAGCAAATCTGGTGTTAATGGCTTCCTTGGATTTTATCCCTGCCCTTTCAACAGGAATTGCCTTCTATTTACTCTATGGAGATTCTCAGTCATCCACACCATGGTTGTCCCAAAGGTGCTTTTTCAAGAGGCAACTGGACTTTCTGGTTTTTCTTTTGAAGACGTTTTGCTTCTTATCCAAGAAACTTCTTCAATTCTGTTCTCAAAAACTCAGTATTTCAGAACTAAAGAAGCTTCTTGGATGAGAAGTGATACATCTTCAATGAAAAACCAGAAAGTCCAGTTGCCTCTTGAAAAAGCATCTATGGGATTTTTACTCATTTTCTTTTTCTATCCCATTGCTGGAGCTGCATGTTAACAACAACAGAGCAGGAGGATCCAGTGCAAAATTCAGCTGGTGGTCAATTCACAGTCGTTTCCCAGAGCATTTCTGCGCATAAAAGCACCTTTTCCTCTAGACCGGGGTTGTCCAATCTGGGCAACTTTAAGACCCATGGACTTCAACTTCCAGAATTCCTCAGCTAGCGTGGCTAGCTGAGAATTTGGGGTATCTAAGTCTACAGGTCTTAAAGATGCCAAGATTGAACAGCCCTGGTCTAGACCCATTGGGCATGCACCATCCAATAATATGGCATGGGATAAAAAAAATTAAAACAGGTTTATGCCTCATTACTCAGACACAGATATACAAGTAGTCCTCGACTTCCAACCATTCATTTAGTGACCGTTCAAAGTTACAACGGTACTGAAGTCACTTAAGACTGTTTTTTCACTTTTACAACCATTGCAGCGTCCTCATGGACACATGATCAAAATTCAGATGCTTGGCAACTGGTTCCTATTTATGACGGTTGCAGTGTCCCAGGGTCTTACGATCAACTTTTGTGACCTTCTGACAAGCAAAGTCAATGGGGAAAGCCAGATTCACATAACAACCATGTTGTTAACTTAACGCAGTGATTCACTTAACAACTGTGGCAAGAAAAGTTGTAGAATGGGGCTAAACTCTCTTTAAGAAATGTTTCACATAGCAATATACATTTTGGATCCAACTGTGTTTGTAACTCGAGGACTACCCATACTTTGATTCTTACAAAAGCCAACTTCTGAATATAGTTTGCGCTGCTCTTTGAGGTCTCTGAATTATGGATTCTGCACAGCCCACCTCTGCAAATTGGACAGGACAAAGAAATGCAGGCTTTTAAACTTTGTAAACTAGACATGCTTATTGTTATAGAAATGGCTTGTACATAATGTGTAAAAGCAAAAAGTTGTGGTTGTAATGTTGTTACCTTCTACTGCGCTAAAGAGAGTCAGGACTCGGTGCCCTTTTCTTTTCTCCCATTATACTATACACCTTTTTCCTTCCACCTCTTACTTTGTGATACTCTTTTTTTCTTTCTATTTTATACTTTGATAAATTAATAACAAGTTTAAATTGGGAGAAAAAAAGGACAAAGAAATGCAGACAGCTCTGCAGCAATAAGCCTCACCTTATTTTGCTCATATTTGTATAGGATCTTTAAGGTCTCCATAGCCCTGATCATTGACTGCATGGCAGTGAAGATATTCTGGTACACCAGTTTGGTGAAACCCTTTTTATCCTCTTCAGAGTAGCCCGAGCCATGGATTATCCGCATCTGTTTAATGAAGGTGCTTTTCCCACTTTCTCCTGTGCCTGAAAAAAGAAATGTGGGACAGGATAGTTAGGTTAAAATAGGTTTTAAAACACAGTCACTTTAAATGGAAGTTTTATTTTCTCTTGCTTTATTTTCTGGCATAATTTTTTATGATCCAATTTGTTTTAAGAGCCAGCCAGGCAACACGGGGATAAAGCAGCCTACAAAAAATCCTTGTAAAATAGAATGGTATGCTTATAATAGAAGCTGGCACTTCTTTTCAAAACAGAAGGAAGGTTAATTCGATGTTACAATCCTAGCAGTAAAAGATCCTCACATCAACCTTTCAGAAGGCCTAAAAAACTTGTTACCCTTCAAGTCACCCCACCCTGTAGTGAAAAGCTGCTTAGTTATGCACTGTCTTCACTGAAAGAAGAAAGGGAGAATGAAGAAGACAAACAACATACCTAAGCTTAGCATGGAGACAAGAACAGATTTCATATTACTTCTGTAATAGGAGAAAAGCATACTGTAGATGCGCTGAGGCACAGTGGGATCAAGCATTGCCACTAAAACTAGTTCTGGAGTCTAGAAATAATATTTATCTTGCTTGGTTCCTTGTCACATTTGTAAAGTTGGGTAAATAACAAGCTCTCATAAATAATATGATAAATGATAACTATTCAAAATATGGGATCATTTTCCTCAGTTGCTCAGTTCAAACAACTTTCTCCCAAACCATCTGACTGATTACTTGTCAAAAATCCATTCTTCCTGGCTGATTTTTGACATAGATGGAAACCAGATTTTAATTTTAATGCAGTGGAACAATTAAAACATGCCATGTTGGAAGCTTTTAAGAGGCATACTTATTACAACATGCTTATTACAACTTCTGGCATGATCCAATGCTGTTACAGTTGCTATTGTTATAATATTGTTACTGTTACAATACTTATTTTTATCCAATATTATTACAGTATCTATCAAAAAGAAAAAAAAGCCAGCATGCAGAAGTTGATCAGATATACTGGGTAACAGTGCAACCCCCAATTTTAATTTCATCTCAAAGTTTTGCCCAAAAAGGCTGTTGTACACCTCAGAAATTAGTCATCTAGAAAAACAAAGAGGCTCTTCTAAGCCTTTTGCCTAAAATCATCTCCTTTGGAATATTTCATTTTTATCTAACTATTCGCAAAAGACCCAACATCACCTGGTACTTTCTTGTCATTCCGGCATAGTTTGGGTCCTCTCTAGTCACGGCTTATTTCCAGATTCAGTCAGGTGACATGTCTCCCTATAAGGCCCTGAAAATTAGCTTCCCTTGGCCAGTCTTCTAATTGTATTTGTTGTGAGAAAGGAGGGATTGCAATATTATATTGATTTGTAGGTCTAATTCTTTATTCAAACAAGTAAAGGCGTTTTTTAAAAGTCTGGATAACCACTCGTTGAAATGGTTTCCTGCTTGAGCAGGGGGTTGGACTAGAAGATCTCAAAGATCCCTTCCAGCTCTATTCTGGTTGATTGAAAAGCTGCTGGGTTAGCTGATAAATATGTTCACAAACTTTATTGGAATGGCAAGACTTTGAATGGGCCAATAAATCCATATGTATTTATGTACGTGTGCATACATATATGTATGTGGCTCTGGAAAACATTTTCAAAGCCTACAATCCCATATTAAAATTTTAGGAGGCAGTATCTTCTTCCTTGTATCTCTCTCCTCAAAATTATGCATTCTTCTGTAAGATAGAATAATTCTGAATAACCACTAGATGCCAGCACCGAACTTTACAAAGGATTTTCTCTTCCTGGTAGTTTTAAACTGGTAAGAAACCTAGAATTCTTGTCACTAATTTTAATGGCAAACATTATGACAAATATGGCCAAAGCAAGTGGCAAAAAACAAGGCCTGTGTGGATTCAGAGTCTGTAAAGTTTTCCTCAGGTACATAGAGGAGTCACAGTGGCCAGCATTGGCCTCTGAATGGCAGAAAATGTGAGGTTTGTGGACTATCTAGATCTGGTATAAATACGAGGAACCTAGCTTTTAATCCCGGTGTGATTAATAGAGCAATTCTTCCTGCCTCACCCAACTAAAACACCAGCCAGCAACTGATTGCAGTGATCCTGCAACTGGACAAGATCCATACCAGGTTGTCTCTGCCAACCTGCTTCCTCTCTAGAAACTAAAGCCAACAACTTTGGGATATGTTTACATGACTTCACCAATTTTCTCCCTATGCAAATAGAAGATAACGTTTCTAAAGGAAACACACCAGCAGTACTTTATGTGAGTACTCACACTTTTTTTTGGCAGGGCAAAAGTGAGTGGTAAAAATTACCAGCTTATGCTGCATTAAAAAAAATGCTCACAGAATAACGAGCCGATTTTTGCTTTGGCAAACAAAGGACAGCTCAGTTAAAAGGGCCTATTCTTTTCCTTCTCACGCACACACATCAACATCGACAAATCAGGACAACTTGGGGGAAAAACTTTTTAAAAAATGATGACATTTTAAGGATTCTCCAGTGGACTGGGAGGGAATCCATGAACATCATAACTTCCTCCTAATGATGCTACTTACTTTTCAGACAGTGAAGATTGGCACTGCTGAGAGTTTTGCTTATAAGCATAAAATCTGGGCACATTTAATAAGAGTGACTGACAATTGGAGTTCTAAATATTCTTCATAACTCTAATGAGGCTACTATCTGGCTTCCTATATTCAGTAAACAAAAACAAAACAGTGTAATAGATCTTAACAATTCTCAATAGTTAAAACTAATTTTGCTTTAAATAATCAGAAACAGTAATAAGTGTAATATACAAAAGTGATTTTTTTAAAAATGGAAATTATTTCTCTTGGAATACCCAAATCAATTAATTTGCAGATGTCCAAAAATTTAAAAATTGCTCCAAACTTGCCAAGACTGTGGCAATTTTGTTCCCAAGATTCCATGACATTACAGAGTTCTTGCCTGAAGTGTTGCAAAATTTCATACAAGAAAATGAAAACTGTGCAACTCTTCAGCCATTTGTAAAGTAACTTGTAGCCACCCTCTGGAAGTGTTACAAGTGCTACATTGCCTAACCATCTTTTATTTGATGTAAAACATTGCAAATTATTGAAAAGAGATTTTGCATTATCTTCAAAACTGTGCATGATAATACATTTCTGAAGGTCACCTAAATAAAACCTTTTCTAAAAAAATAAACTTGACAAATATCATTGACAAAAAATGCTTCACTCAGTTAACCTTAGAAATTCCATACAGAGATGAGCAGCATAACAAACCACAGTGCTCTATTTCATCAGGAATCTCCAAACTTGGAAAATTTAAGACTTGCTGGCTTCAACTCTCAGAATTCCTCAGTTAACCATGCTGGCTAGAGAATTCTAAGAGTTGGAGTCCACCAATCTTAAAGTTGCCAAGTTGGAGATCTGGCCTGGAGAGGTGGAAGTCTTCTCTTAGCTCACTTGCTGAGAATCTAATAGCCTTGTCACTTATCTCAGACTAGTCATGTAAACAATTCTTAAGGCTGGGAATAGTTGTGAACTTATTTACAATGATGTAATCATATATCCATTCCAATTGTCCAATCAGAATATTTCTAGTACATTATTAGCTAAAAAAATGTGTTTTTTTTTTTTAAAAATGGTCATTATTTTCTGACAAAACCTCACCATGTTTTCGATCCCAACTGAGTAAAGATACATACTTTGTCACTTAAGGGTTCCTAGCAAATGCAATCATAAAGATAAGGGGAAAAACAATGCCAAAGAACATAAAATAATCTAACACAATATGGGTGCAAGAAATTGTATACACTTGTGAGACAAGGTCTGAGGGGATCTCCATGATCATTCAGGCTAGCAATAGTAACAAAGTAATGTAGGATTTCTTTCTTTTAGAGAAACACCTAACAGTAACAATTCATCAATGTAATTTTAAGAAAATACAAACAAATATTATAGAAAAAAGGTCTACATTATGGAGACAACAGTGTATTCAATTGACCTTTCGCTCACTTGCTATCAATTAGCCCTCCTCCGTAATCTAATAAGCTGTTTCAAAAAAATACTGCTCTACAAATTTGTTTTGTAGCCAACTTCCTTGATTACATGAGACCAATTTTTTAATAATGTGTCCTTGCCAGAGAGGTTGAAATTCTTGTATCTTCCAGTGATGGAGAAGAGTTATTCACTGCCTGCTATTTCATATTCCACTTTTTATGCTCTTTGCCGTAAAACTCAGAGCTGAAGTCAGCACACCAATAACTATGCCTGTAACTTAAACTGTCGTACAAACTCAGAATCAGATACTTATCATAGTTAAGTATATTTCAAAAGCAATGTCATTATTGGTATTTTTAAAAAAGATTGAATGTTTCCTCTGAATCCATCCATTTATAATACACAGTAATACTAATGCTATATCATGCTACACAGTAATAACTAGTTGCAAAAGATTTGCTTTAATAGTTATTACTAGAGGTAAAGGAAACACCACAATCATTTGAATGAGGGCTAAAGTCTGGCAGTATGGAACCAAAACATGAGAAGGCAAAGTTTAGTTATGGGGAAGACTGATTGTTAATGATATAAAACAGTGTTTCTCAATCTTGGCAAGGTGAAGGTGGCTGGACTTCAACTCTCCAAAGTTGGCTGGAGAATTATGGGAAGTGAAGTTCAGGCATCTTCCACTTCCCAAGGTTCAGAAACACTAATGTAGAAAGATGTAGTATTTTATCTGGAAATTTCCTGTTTGATTATACAACTATAATAAGCACCCATTATGCAAAGAAGATACACATTTCAAAATTTCTCTTTTCATAAGGAAAAATTACCATGGAAAAATAGTCGTTAGATTTTGAAAAAGTGTAAAATATTGAAGTGTGAATCCACTGATAGGTTTTTGCCCTTTAGCTTTGAGCTGTATAAACAGAACACCAATGTAGTTGAAAATTGATTCTGGGACTGATAGACTGCATCCCTAATTCAAAACCAGTCTGAATTAAATCTGAATCCAATACTCTTAGGAGCAACAGAGATTTACAAATCAGTTCTGCACTTAAAAAAAAATGTTCTACTAATACCATCTTGGTCCTATAAGATCTGAAGTGACAAAGATTTATTTCCCCCAAAAGGTTATTTCAACTGAGAAATTGATTAATAGTGCAACTGAAAGAAAATTCACTATTCTGTGAACCCAGAATGCAACTGATGTTTACAATTAAGCAAGTCACCTACTACCCAACGCAGGCCTTAAAAGACTTAAAAACCAAATCTCCAAGGCAGAAGCCCCCGAAACAAGAACCACAACCCTCATCAGACCTATTTTCAGTGTAATTCAGGACTGAAAGCTGAAGTTTAAAACCACAATTTTAAAAATGTAGCTAAGGCTTAAAGTTCATAAATATTTTTCCTCGCCTGAGTATGTTTCATTTGGGACACAAGGCAGGCAGGCAGAGGAGAAGCAAAAGAAAGACTGCATAAATCTATGGGAGGACTCACATCACTGTGATGGAAGCTATCAAAAATGACATACAGGAGAAGGGAGCTCAATAGAAAAAGAAAGGAGAGCAAATTCCTTTGAAAGCATGGCAGACTGAAAATAAGGTTGCTAGGTATGAGGAAGTAATGTATCTAAAGAGCACTGGCACAGACACCCCACCAAAGGAAAAGTCACCAGAGAGGGTGGAGAGAAGAAGGGGATAGAGGTTTTACACTTCATGCTTTTGAGAGTAAGGCAAACATTCCACACACAGATGGAGGCAATTATGAAGGGGGTGACTTTGGAACAGGGGGAGGGGGAAGCTAAGAAAGGCGCTCTGAGATCCGTGCAGCTAGGAAGCAGGATATAAATTACAGAAAAACAACACGGAAGGAATCCAAAGAGTTGCAAAGAAAACTGTAAAGGAAGATGGGCAGGACAGATATCTAATATTCTATGTTTTTTTTACCGGAATGCAACACTTATATAAAAGGAAGGTGGCCAGTAGTCAGGAAGAGTCCCTAACTAAAGGGTTATTGGCTAGGGAATAGAGTTCCTAGCACATCTACATCATACAAGATAGTTCAGTGAAATTATAGCCTTCTCGGTCAGGATTCTGATTGTACCTGCTCTTCTTGATACCCATTTCCTCTCCCACCAGGATTAGCCAATTCCCATTACTTAGACCATGCATCTAATAATTATTATAGCAGCTACTTCAAAAGTTCTTTCCTGTTTCTTAATCAGTTTGGTTCTGTTTGAGAAATGCCATCCTCAACCTGCATATAAGCCTATCAACCGGTTTTCTGTGCCTTATCAAAGTATACATGTTGCACTTTTTACCATCCCTTCTCTGGAAAGAAGAGACAGAATGAACCACAAGGCCAGAAAGTGTACGCTCAAACACAGAGTGTTTCTAAAAGGTGCGAGGACAGCAGAATATTAATCTCAAATTAATGGGTAATAACAAACTCCAGCAAAAAAAATTTTTTTTTTTACAAAACTGACTACAGTTCCTTATATTCTAAAACTCTCCTGCTCAGAGTGCAAAGGAACAAGCAGAGTTTCCTGTAAGAGTTTGATGTAATCAACTTAACCTCCCCTCTCCTCTCAATCTTTTCTAAACAAACTCCAATATTTTGGCATTTGAGATATTACTAAGTAAGTATATCCAAATACCAGCTAGGCAAAGCAAAGTGCAAAACCAACCAACAATTATGTACTTTTTTTTAAAAAAAAGCTGAACATCACAGAATTGGAGTAGAGAAAACACTTGGGAAAGTGACAGAAATAAGGGTGGTTGAAGTGGGATGCAAAGCCCCATAAATAATATAAGAAGAAATTGAATGACAGGGAGTGAAATTTAGAGTCAAGGCAGAGAAAAAGGTGCAAATGAAGATATAAAAATCAAGATGATTTTAATGAGCACAAATCCTAGAAAACTATTCCTGCTGCCAATTACAGTAGCTCCAGTAAAACATTACACAATCAATAATCAAACAGGCCCAGCTAATATGTGCTCAGAATATGTTGAGCTGATCTGTCAGGAAATGGAGAGGTGGAAATAGAAGCCAAATAAATCCCACCCTAACATCACATGGGATTCAGAGGATGGAGGGATGACAAATGCAGGAAGAGAAAAAGGTCCCTGCACAGATTTCCATTTCAAGAAATTTCTGGGGAACTTTGGGGGAGGAAATGAAACTCCCTTTCTTTTTTGACCCTACCTCAGAGGGCTGCTGTAAATATTAAAGACCCACAAAGACAATAGAGGCTGCCCAAAAGAAATCACCCCCTCCCAATATAATAGGGATGTGAAAGATCCCCTTAAGAAAAGGAACACCTGAACTGTCTACCTGGAGAGCAAAGAAGCCTTGAACCCCTTTCTGAGGTCTATCCTAACTTTCTTCCTTGTGAGGAAAAAGCAGAGAAAGACAGAAAGGAAAACAACCCCTGGAGACATTCAGCCTGAGCAGGGAAGTGGGTAGCGTGGATTAGATAGAAGCAAAGAGAAAGGCAGGCAGGGCTAGAGAAAAAGCATCACCTATCTCATAAATACCATTAAGAAAAGCAGAAATGCCACCTGAAACTAGCAGGATGCACAGAAAGCGAGGAAGACAAATACCTACCAGAAAGGAAATAGTAATGAAGAAGGCACACAGAGATACATGCAAACAATTGCAGATACATGTTTGCATATACACAATACTGCTTATATCATATCACACAAATCTATGTGTGTGTATATATATATATATATATATATATATATATATATATATATATACAAATTGCATATTTAATATACATAATTGCATATATATAATTGCATATACATCTCATACTTATTTGCATACACATATACAAATTGTGTGCACATATCAGACATGTACATATCACACACATATAATTGTATATTTCTCACACACCTGTATATACGTATACATGTACTTGTTTCTATATCATACGCATATATAATTGTGTGTATATATCACACACTTATAGTCACATGCATACATATAATTGTGTGTATATATCATTCACATGTATACAATTACGTGCAGATGTCAGGCATAGAAATATCACACACAGATATATATATAATCGTATACACACATATCTATATACATATATTGTATATACATGACTGCATATATACTTGTGTTGCTATATATCACATACACACAGGTATACTTACAATTGTGTGAATATATCACAAACCCCTTTATATCATGCAGACAAGTACACACATAATTGTGTTTATCAACTATATACACGTTTGCAGAAAATTGTGTGCACATCACACAGAACATGCATGTATCACATGTATACGCATAATTGTACCTATCACACACACCCCTGTCCTCACCCACGATTGCAAACATACATCCACATATTACCCTTAGAGATGTATTTAAGCCACCCAGATGTATTTAAACCACCCAGACAACCCGTGTCCACGCACAGGGATGTTCAGACGTTCCCCTCAAGAGACCCGCCCCGAGGGGTGCCCTCCCCCACGCCTGGAGGAAAGCAAAAAGCCGCCCGATGCCACGGAGGAGCAGTGGGCAACGCAGGCTCTCGGGAGGGAAGCGGCAGAAGGAGGACCCTCCAGCCGGGCGTCGCTCGAGGCGGGGAAATGCGCAGCAGAAATAAGCGCGGTCGAAGAGCCGAGCCGGCCTTTCCGGGCGCCGTCGGAGATCGGGGGGGGGGGGGGGGACAGAGGATGGGGCCTTCCCGCTCCAGCCGAGGCAGCGTCGCCTCCGCCTTTCCTCCCCAGGAGAGGAGACCCGTCCGCCCGCTTGCCCGGCCTCTCCCTTCCTCGCCCGCACTGACCGAGCAGGAGCAGCTTGAGCTCCCGGCGGGCGTCGCGCTTGTCCCTCCGCAGCTGCTTCTCGATCTCGGCATTGATGCGCTTCGACTCTTTCACCTCGTCGCTGAGGCAACAGGCCATCATGGACTCCAGCGTCATGGCTGCTGCCGCCGCTGCTGTTGCCACCGGCACGGGCGGAGCCGCCGCAGCCGCCGCCACAAGAGGCGGCGGCGGACGAGGAGGAGGAAGAGAAGGCGACGGATGAGGAAGGGAACGGAGGCTCGGCCTGCTCAGGCGGAGGCGGCGGCTTCGCGGTTCCGGCCGCCCGGCCGCGATAGCGGCGGCTCCGGCTGCTGCTGTTGCTCCGCCGCCCCCTCAGCGACGGCGACCCAGCCCCGCGACGCCAACCCAACTTCCCAGCTCGCCTCACAACACGCGGTCAACCGAACCTTCCTGCGAGCACCAGCGGGACGGACGGCGGCCGCGCCCAATAGGAAGGCGGGCGCGCGCGCGGGCGGGTGCGTAACGGCTCCCCCCACAACCACCCCGCCTCTCCCTTCCCAACCACCACACAGTGACTGACAGAAAACACCGGGCGGGCCTGATTGGCCGCGCGGGAAAGAAAGACGCGACGTGGTTCGGCCAATGGGCGAGCGAGACCCTCAGACGGGAGACGGGGACGGTGGGGTGCCGCCGCTGAGCAAAGAAAGGATTGGTCCCGCCGGCCGCACGACGACCAATCGGGGAGCGGAGGAGGGATGGGAAGAAGTCCGAGAGGTTTTGCTGGCGTGTGAGGAGGCAGAGAGGGTTTTTTAATTATCTGGAACCCGCCCTTTTTTCCTTAGTTTTTTTTTTTTTAAGCAAGGTTGGTTGTTAGATAAGAGATGGCGGGGAAATATACGGCCTGAGCGCTTGGCTAGAGTAGGGGATGCGCATGCGCGGGGCGAGTGTGCGGCGCGCAGCATTATGGGCCGGTGGAGGACTTGGGGGCATCGAGAAAAAAGGACTAGAGGAGCTCAAACATTTTTTTTATTTTTAAAGAGTTCCTCTGTGCGAGTGCAGAGTGACGTTCCCTCTCCCTTGACTTTTCCCAGTCCCATTTGCCAGGATGTACTATATGTATGCAGAGGCAAATGGGGAAATAATTCTTCATTTAAATACAATCCCCATCAAAAGGCTTTGACAGACATCTTTGCACAAGGCCTAACTTGTGTCTGAGGGTCTTGTGTGAATCCAGTTCACTTGATTCGAGGGTACATCCTTGGCTGGGTCCTTGATTTAAGCCAATTTCTGGGTTTTCATAAAACATTTCAGGCAACAGGCTAAAAATATGGACAGATACTCCTCGACATGCAGCCATTTTTTTAGTGACCATTCAAAGTTACACCGCCACTGAAAAAAGTTGACTTACGAATGTTTTTCACACAACCATTGCAGCATCCTCATGGCCTTGTGATAAAAATTCATACACTTGGCAACTGGCATGTATTTATGACGGTTGCAGTGGCCCATGTGATCCCCTTTGGCGGCCTTCCAACAAGCAAAACCAATGGGGAATCCAGATTCACTTAACCGTGTTTTATTAATTGCAGTGGTTCACTTAACAACTGTGGCAAGAAAGGTGATAAAATGGGACAAAACGCATGTAACTGTCTTGCTTAGCAATGGAGATTTGGGACTCAATTGTGGTCCTAAGTCGAGGATTATGAGTCAAAAAGAGGGCTGTGAAAATATTTACAGACCCCTCACATCCTGGACATAAACTGTTTGAACTCCTTCCCTCAAAACGATGCTATAGAACAACTGCACACCAGAACAACTAGACACAAGGACAGTTTTTTCCTGAAAGCCATCACTCTGCTAAACAAGTAATTTCCTCATCCCTGTTCAACTATTACAAAGTGTGCACTACTATTACTGTTAATCTTCTCACCATTCCTTATCACCCATTGTGACTGTATGACTGTAACTTTGTCACTTGTACACTTACGATTTATATTGACTGTTTCCTTGTATGATTTGATTGTTTATTGTACCCTATGACTATCATTACATGCCGTACCTTATGATTCTCAACTCCTCACAAATATACCTTTTTTTTAATGTATACTGAGAGTTTTTACACCAAGACAAATTCCTTCTGTGTCCAATCACACTTTGCCAATAAGTATTCTTTCTTTCTTTCTTTCTTTCTTTCTTTCTTTCTTTCTTTCTTTCTTTCTTTCTTTCT
>BLBF01000042.1:28253337-28273692 GCA_015471245.1 Laticauda colubrina | reverse complement strand
TCTTTCTTTCTTTCTTTCTTTCTTTCTTTCTTTCTTTCTTTCTTTCTCTCTCTCTCTCTCTCTCTATCTATCTATCTATCTATCTATCTATCTATCTATCTATCTATCTATCTATCACCTGTATCCCAGCCAGGTTGCATCTGAGGGACCTTATGTTTCATATGAATGCAACTTCAAGGGCTGGACCTGGACCTGCAAGAGGATGTTGTGTAAATCCAAATGTTTCCATCACCATTTTCAGAGACAGAGATACCCAAAGCTGAATTCATGCACAGAGATGCTGAGCCTGGTTACTCAGCTAACAGAATAACAGAGTTGGAAGGGATCTTGGAAATCTTCTAGTCCAACCCCCTGCTCAAGCAATGGATGTCCAATCTCTTCTTTAAAAAGCCATGTATTGGAGCACCCACAACTTCTGGTGGCAAGTCGTTCCACTGGTTAATTGTTCTAACTGACAGTAAATTCCTCCTTAGTTCTAGGTTGCTTCTCTCCTGGATTAGTTTCCATCCATTGCTTCTTGCCCTGTCTTCAGGTACTTTGGAGAATAGCCTGACCTCCTCTTCCTTGTGGCAGCCCCTTAAATATTGGAACACTGCTAACATAACAGCTCATGGTCTACCCCACTTACTAAAGGATGATAGATAAACTAATCTCCACGGGCTGGAATTGTGTAACACAAGGGATGATATTTGAAATGAAAATCTGATGTAGTGGACAGTGAAGAAAAGAAACTGATCAGCCCAAAGTTTTCATTTGAGGCACCAATGTCCAGCCTCAAATGAGCCTACTTTTGACTTTGAAGAAGCAGGAGGCTATTGATATCTCTGAACTTAGAGAGGCTCCTGAGAAGACAACGGACAGCCAAGAAAACAGACAAATGGATCATCAAACAAGTCAACCCAAAGTTCTTGTTCAAGGCTTAGGTGACCAAGCTCAAATTATCCTACTTTGAATACGTGATGTGAATACTCAGATCTCTTGAGAGGGAATGCTGGGAATGGTGGAAGGAAGGAGGAGAAGAGGGAGGACCAACAACAAGGAGGATGGACTCTGTTACTGTTCTGACCTAGGCTTCCCCAACAACACGAAGCCAACTCCTCATCCTGATAAAACCCCTTTAATTTAGTTTACAGTGAATTCCTCTCCAGCAGAGTCCCAGCCAACAGTTTTTCAGGGTATTTCACAATTAAAGACCTTTATCAGGCTTGGAGAGTGGCCAGGCCAAGTGGCCATCTTTCAAATGCCACACTATAGCAGACAATACTTGACAAGAAAAGCAGGAATGGATCTTCACCCAAATGAACTAATTCTCTCCTGCAAAACCCTATTCTCCTTTCGCTCCTCTTTTATTCCCTATGGGAAGGGCCATTCACCATCCACCTGTGGCTTTACTTCCAAATTGACCCTTGTTCCTTTGCTGTTCCCTTCTTCTGGTAGCTCTGTGTATGCGCACACTGGGAACAGGCTCCAGCTATTCCTCTGCCCCACTGATGTCCGACTCTGAAGGCAGCTGATAACTGTCAGATAGCCTTGGCCCCATCTCTGCCTCCGACACAGAGTCCTCGTCTGAGGCTTCCCCAGACTCCAAGACTGGCCCATGTTCCTTCCCAACCTCCTCACTGTCCAAATCTGTTGCCAGCTCCACTGGCCGCTGGAGGGCCACGACAATTACTGCTGTAATGAAGGACCAGGTTGGAGATAAATTGTCGTAGAGAAAATCTATGTGGTCTCTAAGGGCTGACAGTGACTGGTTGGCATGTAATCAATCAATGCAAAAACCCAGCTCTCCTGAGAAGTCCATAATGCTGAGGAAGGAAGAGAATCACCTGGATCACTTAGAACAAGACCTGAAGGGATGTTGGAACAGATCATCCTGAAGAAGTTCTATCTGGGTGGCCTCTAGAAGCATTGTTAACTGGATGGCGCATTATCAATCAATAATATCTCATACTGTTGAGAAGTTTGTAATGCTGGGAAATGTGGAAGAAAAGACAAGAGGACGATCAGTAGCAAGGGAGATGGGTTCCATTACAGCAGTGATAGGTGCCAGATCAGTTTCGGAACTGATCACCTCTGTTGCTAAGATTCACCACTAATGTAATGTTACAGAATCAGTCAATCAATACCGTGTTTAAGCACTGCTAAACTATCATTATGATTCATGGGGGCACAGTGGTTAGAATGCAGTACTACAGGCTACTTCTGCTGACAGCCAGCTGACTGCAATTTGGCAGTTCAAATCTCACCAGGCTCAAGGTTAACTCAGACTTCTGTCCTTCCAAGGTGGGTAAAATGAGGACCCAGATTGCTGGGGACAATATGCTGACACTGTAAACTGCTTAGAGAGAGCTGTAACACACTGTAAAGCGGTATATAAGTCTAAGTGCTATTGCTATTTGTGAGCCACCATTTATAGCTGGGGCTGACTTTGCACATCAGATTTGCTATGGCTTGTTTAATCATTCTTGAATGAATAAACTCCAGTTTGTTGGGTTCACCCAAAGCTAACCATGGCTTAGTGCAGCAGCCCCCAACATTTGGGCACCAGGGACCAGTTCCATGGAGAGAGTTTTTTTCCAAGGACTGGAGGCAGAGGGGGTATTCAGCAGGTTCTGACCAGTTCTGGAGAACCAGTAGCAGAAATTCTGAGTAGTTCAGAGAACTGGCAAATAACACCTCTAACTGGAGATTTTAAAGTATCCTTCCCCTGCCACGCCTACCAACCCATGCCCACAGAACCGGTAGTAAAAAAAATTGAATCCCAACACTGACCGGAGGGAGTTTCACATGTTGCCTGCATGCCATGGATGGGGCTTCCTTTGTTTGCATGGCCCGGTTTCTGGCATGCAATCCAGGTACCAGTCCACAGACTGAGAGTTGGGGACCTCAGCTTAATGAGATGTGTCAACCTAATACTTTGCTCAATGTATTTTTATACCATCTTCCTTCAAATAAGCTATATAGCAGAAGAACCTCCAATGCAATCCTTATTTTATTTTATGTTTTTTGTTTTTACCTTGCCTTTATTGTTTTTTTTAATAACTGAAGGCGACAAACATACTTAATACTCCTTCCTCCTTTTATTTTCCCTACAGCAACAACCCTGTCAGGTGGGTTGGGCTGTGAGAGAGTAACTGCTCAAAAGTCACTCAGCTGGATTTCATGTCTAAGACAGGACTAAAATGTAAGGTGGGACTAGTACTCACAATTTCCTGATGAATGGCCCAAAGTCACCCAACCAGCTTTCATGCCTAAGATAGGTCTAGAGCTCACCATCTCCTGGTGATTGGCTCAAAGTCATCCAGCTGGTTTTCATGCCTAGGGTAGGACTAGAAGGCTGAAATTAACTTGGAGCAGTTTCTCATCCTCGGATAGATTTTGCTCAGATTTGTGCAAATCACCCTGAAACGTAATAAATGCACCCAAATTGGGATTTTGAGACTCTAGAAAAAGTACAGAGAAGAGTAACCAGGATGATTAGGGGACAGATGAAGTAAGGTTACAGGAACTGGGCTTGGCTAGTCTAATGAAGAGAAGGACCAGGGGAGACAGGATAGCAATATTTGAGGGGCTGCCACAGAGAGGAGGAAGGGATCAAGCTATTTTCCAAAGCACCTGAAGGCCAGACAAGGAACAATGGATGGAAACTGAACAAGGGGAGATGCAACCTGGAAATAAGGAGAAACTTTCTGACAGAACAATCAACCCATAGAACAGAAGTTGCCCTGAGACTTTCAAGAAGAGATTGGACTGCTATTTGTCAGAAATGGTGAAGGGTCTCCTGCTTGGGGGTGGTGGTGGGTTGGACTAGGTGACCTATAAGGTCCCTTCCAACTCTGACTATCTGTTATCTGTTCTTTAAAATTGGCTGTTTGTTTAAATAAATTAAAAAATCTGTTTCTTTATACTTTGAACGAACTCCAAATTCCCAGATTGAAAGACCAATTGACTGAAGAAACTGAAAGTCGCTAAACTCCTTTTCTGCACCCTGGACAACCAGATGGAACCACGAACCTAATTGATATGCAGGAAGTGAGAAAAATAATCTTGCAAGTTGATTTCAGAAGAAGAGTCTTGGTGAGTTCTGTGTGCCCCCAACATGGACTTAAATGTCCTGAGGGTTGCCCACCACAACATAACAGTGTTAAAGCCATCCGTGAGTTAGAAGTCATTGCATTGGTAACGCAATTGTACAGACACTATTCTGCCATTCGAGGGCTTGGTTCAACTTGTGTCTGAAATGCAGGCACTCAAAAGGAGGAAATTATTAATTGAAATTTAAAAAGATTAAATTCCAGGGCTATGAACTAGCAAGAGTAGTAGTGATGCTATTCTGGGTACAGGTAATTCTTGACTTAACGACCACAATTGAGCCCCAAACTTCTCTTACTAAGCAAGTCAGTTAAAAGAATTTGGTCCCATTTTACAACCTTTTTGTCACAGTTGCTAAACAAATCACTGTGGTTGTTAAGTGAGTCACAGAGTCATTAAACAAATCTATCTTTCCCGATTGAATTTGCTTGTTGGAAGCCAGCTGGGAAGTTTCTAAATGGGGATCACATGATCCCAGGACACTGCAACCATGGTAAATACATGCCAGTTGCCCAACATCTGAATTTTTGATATGTCATTGCAACTGTTGCAAGTGTGAAAGCTGGTCAGAAGTCACCCTTTTCAGGGCTGTTATAACATCGAACAGTCACTTAACAAGTGATTGCACATCAAAGACTATTTTTATTTGAGGCATTGATGCCTGAACAGGAACGGATCAGTATGATTTGGCTACAAAAAAAATTTTTTTTTTTCCTTAAAATCTCTTCCCCGCTCTCCTTTTCTGTTCCTATCACATTCTCATAATGTTGCAAGCAGAAATCTGTATTTTGCAGAACCAGAGTCTGGAGTAAAGCAAAGGGATGGTCTTTCCAAGAAGTTGCTCCCCCTCCCTTTCCAAAGACGCCCCATTTTTCCATCAATCCCACCCACCATTCTCAACCCCGTCTCCTGGCTTTTTCCAGGTTTGCCTCTTCTTCTCAGCAGAGGGCGCTGTGGCTCTTCTGCAAAGGCAGCCCTCTATAAACCAGGGTTTGTTTCAAGGAATGCACCGCTTGGAGCATTTCCTTACATGCTGCTCTGGGGCAGAGCGATTTTGAAGAATCCAGGCTCTGGTTGAATAAATATCCCAGAAGAAGGGAGCCCTCTGAGTCACTGGTCCTTTGGCCCTCCTCAGTGTTTCTCAAATGTGGCCTTTTTCAGAATCAGAATAGTGCTGGAAGGGACCTTGGAGGTCTTCTAGTCCAACCCCCTGCTCAAGCACAAGACCAGTGGTGGTATTCTACCGGTTCGGCCTGGTTCAAAAGAACCGGTGATGGTAAAAAAAATGTTACCGTTCCGTTGAACTGGTAGTAAAAAAACAGCTATTTGTTATTATTTCTTTTTTTCCACCCAACGATCAGCTGTTCCTATGATCAGCTGTGCCGAGATCCCACTCATTGTCTTACTACTTCGACCAGGAGGCTTCCCTGAGGTCCAGGAGCCAAAAAAACAAAACAAAAACGGAGTGTGTGGAGGGAGTGTTGCAAAAAGAGAAGAAGCCATGCCCACCTAGTCACACGGTCAAGCCCACCTAGCCACGCCCACCTAGCCATGCACACAGAACGGGCAGTTAACCACATACCCCTGAAGGAGACCCCATACCATTTCAGACAAATGACTCAGAGGTGGCATTCGGCTGGTTCTGACCAGTTCTGGAGCACCAGTAGTGGACATTTTGAGGAGTTCAGAGAACCAGCAAATCCCGCCTCTGATTGGCCCCGCCCCCATCTAATCTCCGCCTCTCATTGAATCCCAGCTAATTGGCTGGATCTTCTTTGGTTGCCCTGCACAGGGGAATGGAGCTGGAAAGCAGGTTAGTGGGGTGGGGAGGGAAGGGGGATTTTGCAATATCCTTCCCCTGCCACGCCCACCAGGCCATGCCACACCCACCAAACCACGCCCACAGAACCGGTAGTCAAAAAAGTTTGAATTCCACCACTGAAATGACTGTTCTTAAAAACCTCCAGTGACGGAGCAACCACGTCTGAAGGCAAGCCGTTCCACTGATTATTTTTTATTTTATTTCTATCCCACTTTTTATTGTCTTTAATGAATAACTCAAGGTAGTGAACATATCCACCATACCCTCCTCCTCCTATTTGCCCCCCAACAACAAAAGCAATCCTGTGAGATGGGGTGGGCTGAGAAAGAGTCACTGGCTCAAGATAACCCAGTTGGCTTTCATGCCTAAGAATAACAAAATATCAGAGTTGGAAGGGACCTTGGAGGTCTTCTAGTCCAAACCCCTGCTCAGGCAGACAAACGGTTGTCCAGTGTTGAAGCATTCACAACTTCTGGAGGCAAGTTGTACCACTGGTTAATTGTTCTCTCAGTCAGGAAATTCCTCCTTAATTCTAGGTTGCTTCTCTCCTTGATTAGTTTCCATCCTTATTGTTTCTTTGTCCTGCCTTCAGGTGCTTTGGAGAATAGCTTGACTCCCTCTTCTTTGGGGCAGCCCCTGAGATACTAGAAGACTGCTCTCATGTCTCCCCTAGTCCTTCTTTTCATCAAACTAGACATACCCAGTTCGAGCAACCGTTCTTCATATGTTTTAACCTCCAGTCCCCTAATCCTCTTTGGTGCTGTTTTCCGCAGTCTTTCTAGAGTCTTAACTGCTTTTTTATATCGTGGCAACCAAAACTGGATGCCGTATTCCAAGGGCCATTGTAACTTCAAACATTCAGGATATGAATGGTTGTAAGTCAAGGACTACCTGTACTGATGTCTATATTTTTGCTCTGTTTTTGTTATGCTGTGCATTGCCTTGTCAGGCATTGCTTTTTAGGCACAGTAAATAAGAGTGGTGGGATTATTATTATTTTGAGATGACTCAGCGGCTGTAGGTAGCAAAGTCTCCTTGGTTCCTCCCCTCCCCAATTTCAAAGTCAGAAAATGCTCTCCACCAAAGGTTTCCTGATCTCCAAGGCCCCTTCCAATTTTTCTATTCTGTTCTGTTCTGTTCTGTTCTGTTCTGTTCTGTTCTATTCTTTCCTTATTCCTTGTTCCTTGTTCCTTGTTCCTTATTCCCTATTCTATTTCTTATTCCTTATTCTGTTCTATTCTATTCTATTTCGTTCTGTTCTTTCTTTATTCTGTTCTATCCTATTCTATTCTTTCCTTGTTCCTTATTCTATTCCATCCCATTCATATTCCATATTCCAGTTCCATATTCTATGTTCTATTTTATTCTGTAATTCTATTCTATTAATTCACGAGAGGAATAAGAGAGCAGCAAAAGAGGGCCCATGCAGACATGCTGGTAACCATCCTTGTCCCATCAAAGCGGAGCCAGTCCACCTTCTGGGGGATGAACAAGCTTCAAAAAGCGCTTATCTAAATCCCTCCGGGAAGCTTCCTTCTCGGTCCTGAACATTGATGCTGAGAAGCAAAGGAAAGGTTTTATTTTATTTTTTCCCCTTGATAAGACACAATTCTCACACTCCTGTCAATGGATCTGCATCTTAAAAAACCAAAGAGGAAGGCGAGAATCTGTCTGGAGCATCACTCTGGGATTTGGTCTCTTCCCTGCCAGGAGGGAAGCAAGTCACTCAAAGAATATTTCATTTTTTCTCCTCCAACCCCGCTTCTGGTCCATGAGCCCTACAAGCGGTCCAGAGGAAAGGAGAAGCTGCTTGCAAGGATCTGGATTCTTCCACCGATCTGCATCCCAAAGAGACTGCATTGCAGTAGAGGTAGTCTTTGACTTACAACTCTTTGCTTAGTGGCCAAACAGCACTGGGGGGAAAAAAGACTTATATACCCTTTTTTCATACGAACGGTTGTTGCTACATTCCCCTGTGATCACAGGTTCAAAATTCAGACGCTCGGCAACTGACTCATATTTATGACGGTTGCAGGGTGTCGGGGTGTGTTTGTCACGGTTCTAACAAGCAAAGTCGGTGGGAGAATCCAGATCCACTTAACGACCATGTTACTGACTTCACAACTGTGATGATTCACGTAACAACTGTGGCAAGGAAGGTCGTAAAATGGGGCAAAACCCACTTAACAACAGTCTCACTTGGAAACAGAAATTTGGGGCTCAGGTGTGGTCGTAAGTTGAGAAGTACTTGTACACGTAGTGAGAGTAATCAGCCCATGGAACAGAAGTTGCTCTCGGAAGTTGTGGGAGTTTCATCCCTGGAAGATTTCAAGAAGAGACTGGACTGCCATCTGTCAGAAATGGTGTGTAGGGTCTCTAGCTTGGTCAGAGGTGTTGGACTAGATGACCTACAAGGTCCCTTCCAACTCTGATTATCTGTTATTTGTTAAATTCCCACTTCTCGGGTCCTAGGAAGCGGCACGGAGCCAACCCGCTGTTTATTTTTCGCAACCCACAGAGGGGCCACGTGGAAAGCAGAAAAACCACAGCGCTAGCCAGCTTCGTAACCCATTTTGTGCAATTTTTTTTTTCGTTCTTCTTCCTTGGATCACACATAGAGGGAAATAAAGTTCCTCCCGCTTACTTTTGGCGGGCTGACAAGCCGCCATTTATTTGATTTTATTCTATTAAGGCGATGGATAGGGCCACCCATCCCTGACGGCAGGCAGCCTGCCCTCTGGACCTGTCTGCAAAGATTTCAACACGCCAGAGGGCAGGAAAGAGGAGAGCGCGGGAACCAGACATACAATCAGAGGGCCACTGATGGTTTCCGTCTGGGAGCTGAGCCAGAAACTCCGTCTGGGAATTCATTCCAGGCCTCTGACGGGTTTGATCACCTTCTCCTTGGATACGCAGCAGTGGTGGGATTCAAAAATCCCACCACTACTGGTTCTGTAGGTATGGCTCGGTGGGTGTGGTGTGGCTCGGTGGGTGTGGCTTGATGGGCATGGCTTGGTTAGGTGTGGCAGGGGAAGGATACTGCAAAATCCCCACTCCTTCCCCACCCCACTAACCTGCTTTCCAGCTCCGTTGTCCTGTGCAGGGCAACCAAAGAAGACCCAGCCAATCAGCTGGGAATCAATGGGAGGCGGAGAAGAGACGTGGACGGGGCCAGTCAGAGGTGGGATTTGCCGGTTCTCTGAACTACTCAAAATTTCCGCTACCAGTTCTCCAGAACCGGTCAGAACCTGCTGAATATTCACCTCTGATACACAGGGAGTCCTCGCCTTACTGCCATGATTCAGTCCCGACTTTCTTTTGCTAACCGAGACGGGCGTTAAGTGAGTGGGGTTGGGATTTTTTGGACCCATTTTGACCACCTTTTTTTTTCCTTCCTTCCCACAAGTGCATTGGCTGAATTTACAACTTTTCTTGCCTCGGT
Source organism: Laticauda colubrina (assembly GCA_015471245.1). Taxonomy (NCBI): domain Eukaryota; kingdom Metazoa; phylum Chordata; class Lepidosauria; order Squamata; family Elapidae; genus Laticauda; species Laticauda colubrina. The sequence goes on along the minus strand of BLBF01000042.1, from coordinate 28,264,336 downwards.
TCTGAAGGGAAACGTTGCGGTTGTAAAGTCAGTCACAAGGTTGTTGAATGAATCTGGCTTCCCCCTGTTGACATTGTTGGTCAGACGGTTGCAAAAGGGGATCACATGACTTTCCCCCGGGATCCTGCAACCATCGTAAATATGAATTAATGAATTCATGACCAGGTGATCCAGGGGGATGCTGCAACAGTCATAAGTGTGAACAATGGCCATACACCACTTTTGTCATTGCTAACTTCAGTCACTGAACGAAAGGTTGTAAATTGAGAGCTACCTGTATATCCCTTCTGCAGGTAGTCCTCGGTGTTCTATATGTAAAGTGGGTGATTCCAAATCTACAAACCTGATTGGTCAAATAAAATGAACATTGGATTGGTTCACTAGGAACCAATCCAAAGAGCTGCTAAAAGGCGGCAAATCTAAACAACCGCCATTGGCTGCAAGCAGGCAAGCCAGCCTGTATAAAAGGCTGGCCTCAGCTTCAGCCAAGCGTTCCTATTTACTGACTAGTTGAAGAATAAAGTATTTGTTGTTGGAACCCGGTCTACCTCGTGTGTTTTCCGAACAAAACACTGGCGACGAAGGTGGGATCGTCCTGAACGGAAAAAACCTGCACGTGGTGATAAGAAGTCCAGATGACAACCAAGATGTCTGGAAACAACGCACCGCCCGCACCCTTCAATCCCAACGAAGAGGATTGGGATTCCTATGCTGATCGCTTCCAAATGTATTTGGACAGCAATGAAATGGAAGACATTTCAGAGCAACGCAAGAGAGCTGTGTTCCTGACGTACTGCAGGCCCACAGTTTTTAAGATGGCAAAGGCCCTTGCGAAGCCCCGGGACGTTAAACAACTAACGTGGACAGAATTGCAAAGACTCCTCAAAGCACACTACGCTCCGATGGTGTCCAACTTAATAAAGCGACATGAATTTTACCGCAGAGACCAGAGAGAGGGAGAGACCGTCACCGATTTCATTGCTGCCCTTAGACAATTAGGGGGTGAGTGTGAATTTTTGAACATTGACGAAGCAATGAGGGATCGCGTGGTGTTGGGCCTGAGAGACTCGACCACACAGAGTAAATTACTCAACAAGCCCAACATCACCGTTACCGAAGCCATCGCGGAAGCCACAGCCGCTGAAGCCACGAAAAAATCTGCCGTAGCCATGAAAAAGATGAACACACACAGCGAAGAAACACCAACCAAAGACAGAAAGCAGCCTGCCACCACAACCCACTACGAAGAGTCGGGTGAAACAGTTGAATCGAGCGAAGAAGACAACGAGGTCCACCGTTTGCTCACGAACAGAAAAGAGCACGAAAGAAGAAATTGGCGGGAATGCGCTGGCTGCGGAGGAAACCATCCCCGAGCCGAATGCAGATTTCTCGATGCCATCTGCCAGCATTGCAAAAAACGAGGGCACATCGAGAAGGTCTGCAGGAACAAAAAATACTACAGCCCGACGAGACGCAGAAATTCCCCAACACGAGCTGAGCCTAAACGAGCCGAGAGAAAGTGGCAACAAGAGAAGCGAGCCAATACACACCAAACTGTCATTATACAGAGCGCTCAGACGGAAAGTGGGAAAAAAATTAAAGTCATCGTGAAAATCGAAGGAAAACACTGCAAGATGGAAGTGGACTCGGGGTCCTTCCTCTCCATGGTATCGTGGGACACAATAAAACAGCTAGTCCCAGGTATCAAACCCAAAGAATTGAAGAAGCAGCACCTAACCCTCAAGGACTATCAGGGAAACCAAATCCCTGTGGTAGGCATGGGACAATTCCGAGTCGCCTACAAACATCACGTCAAGGTGCTTCCGCTGACCATAGTCGACCAAGACAGACCAAGCCTCCAGGGCATCGAATGGTTCGCGCCATTGGGCATTGGGATGACCGGGGTCGATCGAGTGACTACAACCGGCTGGGAAGACAACCTCATCTGAGAATTCCAGGACGTTTTTGACGGCTCACTTGGCAAGTATCGGGGAAATCCCATTTCTTTCAATCTAAACCCCCAAATAGCCCCACGAAGAATAAAAGCCAGGCGAGTTCCTTTTGCACTAAAGGCAAAAATAGAGGAACAGCTGGACAAATTAATAGCCCAAGGGGTGTTAGAACCTGTGGACCATGCCAAGTGGGAAACGCCTATTGTCACACCCATAAAACCTGACGGGTCCATTAGAATCTGTGGTGACTATAAGGCAACCCTGAACCACGCATTACAACCAAGCGCATACCCGGTGCCAGTAGTCCAGCATTTGCTTCATTCCCTGGGAAAAGGCAAAGTTTTCGCCAAACTCGACTTGGCACAAGCCTATCAACAACTCCCAGTGGACCCAGAAACAGCAGAAGCACAGACTATAGTCACCCATAAGGGCGCATTCAAATGTCACCGGCTCCAATTTGGAGTAAGCGTGGCCCCTGGCGTTTTCCAGAGTCTGATGGAACGCCTTCTAAATGGCATACAAGGAGTCGTTCCCTATTTTGACGACGTCCTAATCTTGGCCAGAGATGAAACTCAATTAAGGAACAGACTCAAAGAAGTATTAACTAAGTTTAGGGAATCTGGCCTCAAGGTAAAAAGAGAAAAGTGCTGTTTAATTAAGAATAGCGTTGAATTCCTGGGCTACTCGATAGACGGAGAGGGTATCCACCCTACAGACAAAAAAGTTAAAGCAATCAAAGACGCACCTGAACCAAGAAATAAAACCGAACTACAAGCATTTTTAGGACTAATTAATTTCTATAATGTGTTCCTGCCAAACAAGGCCACTATAGCAGAACCGTTACACCGTCTGCTAGACAAAAAGGCAACTTGGACTTGGGGTTACAAAGAAAAAAAAGCCTTCCAAAATATTAAAAGCTTGCTAACATCAACAAACGTTCTCATCCAATTTAGCAACACTCTGCCATTAAGAGTGACCTGCGACTCCTCACCATACGGAGTAGGTGCCATCCTGAGCCACCAACTACCTGATGGCAGAGAAGCACCCGTCGCATATTACTCTAGGACTCTATCAAAAACCGAGCGGAATTACAGCCAATTGGACAGGGAAGCTCTAGCAATTGTCGCTGGAGTAAAACGCTTCCACAAATACTTATATGGGCGGACTTTTCAAATCATAACAGACCACAAACCGCTAATGGGGATTTTGGCGGGAAACAAGCCAACACCTAATATACTGTCCCCAAGAATGACGAGATGGTCAGAGTTCCTAGCAGCTTATTCCTACACTCTGACACATCGGCCAGGGAAACAAATTTCCCATGCGGACGCTCTGAGCAGAGCACCCTTACCAGCAACCGACGAAGACCCGGCACCAGCGATGACAACGCTACAAATCGAGACTTGCCCCGATCTACCCATATCAGCTTATGATGTCGCCAGAGCCACCGCGAAAGACTCATTGACTGCCCGCGTTCTTAGCTGGGTAGATAAAGGCTGGCCGGAGAATCAAAAAACTGAAAACTTTAAACATTTCCGGTCCAGACAGACTGAACTTTCGATCCAAAAGGGGTGTTTGTTGTGGGGTGATCGGGTGCTAATCCCTGCCAAATTACAACCCAGGGTACTTAGGTTGTTACATGAAGGGCACCCAGGAATGGTTAAGATGAAAAGCCTTGCTAGAAGTTATGTTTGGTGGCCGGGTATTGATAAGGACATAGAGTATTGGGTAAGCTCATGCCACAAATGCCAGGCAATTAGACCGTCCCCACCAAAAGCACCCGTTAAAGACTGGGAAACCCCTCATGCCATTGGCTGCAAGCAGGCAAGCCAGCCTGTATAAAAGGCTGGCCTCAGCTTCAGCCAAGTGTTCCTATTTACTGACTAGTTGAAGAATAAAGTATTTGTTGTTGGAACCCGGTCTACCTCGTGTGTTTTCCGAACAAAACACTCATCTTACAACTATTCGCTTTTAGAGACTGCTCCAAGTTACAACAGCACTGAAAAAGGTGACTTATGACCGTTCTTCACATTTACGGCTGTTGCAGCATTCCCATGATCACCTGATCAGAATTCAGATACTTGACAACCAGCATGTATTTAGGCCGCTGTAACTTCAAATGGTCATTAATTGAAGCATTGTAAGATGCTGAGACTCTGAAAGGAGTACAGAGAAGAGCAACAAAGAGGATTAGGGGACTGGAGGCTAAATTATACCAAGAATGGTTGCAGGAATTGGGTAGGTCTAATTTCATGGGAGGAAAAAAAATAACTCGGAGTGATGTAATAGCACTGTTCCAATGTTGGAGTGGCTGCCCCAAAGAAGAGGGAGTCAAGCTATTCTTCAAAGCACCTGAAGGAAGGATAAGAAGCAATGGAAGGAAACTAATCAAGGAGAGAAGCAACCTGGAACTAAGGATTATATTTACCTGTCTGAAATGATATTATAGGGCCGTGATGGCGAACTTATGGCAAGTGTGCCACAGGTGGCACTCAGAGCCATTTGTGTGGGCATGCGAGCACCAGGCAAACTTACCTCACTGCACATGCACATGCGTCCCAGCTGATGCAGGCCGAAAAATAGGTCCGTTTCATCACTTCCTCTGTTTCTGGAAATACCGGAAGTGGCAAAACAGGCCTATTTTTCAGCCTGCAAAGACTGCAGAGGCTTCCCTCAAACCTCTGGGAGGCTGAAAATCAGCTGGGACGCATGTGCATGTGCAGTGAGGTAAGTTTGCCTGGTGCTCGCATGCCCACACAAATGGCTCTGAGTGCCACCTGTGGCACACTTGCCATAAGTTCGCCATCACGGCCCTATAATATCATTTCAGACAGGTAAATATAATCCTTAGTTCCAGGTTGCTTCCCTCAAGCCTCTGGAAGGCCGAAAAAGGCCTCAAAAGGGCCGAAAATCAGCTGGGAGACGCAGTGCAGGTAGGAGCGGCAGGCATGGGAGATCTCGCATGTATGTGCAGGGGGCATGGAGGGGGCACACGCATTGCCTCCTGGGTGCTGGCACATGAGTACATGAGTGCAAGCACACATACAATTTTTGGTGCAGGAGCCCAAAAAGGTTAACCACCCCTGTTATAGGATCTCCTGCTTGAGCAGGGGGGTTGGACTAGAAGACCTTCAAGCTCTATTCTGATTGACCTACCCAAGACATAGAACAATTAATCAGTGGAACAACTTGCCTCCAGAAATTGTGAATGCTTTAACACTGAAAGTTTTTAAGACAAGATTGAACAACCATTGTCAAACGCAATTTCATTGAGGACCCATCAGGGTTGTGTTTGACATGACCATCTTGACATCACTTGTGTGTGGGGCGCCTGTGGTGGCCCGAGCTCCGTTTTTAGCTGCTACGACGACCTCCTGCAACCCTCTGCCAGCAAAAATGTTTTCTGCTGGAAGAGACATTGCAGGCCGGTCCTTCACTGTTTCGAAAGCAGCCCCACAGGCCATCACTTGAGACTTTAAAGAAGAGATTGGACTGCCATTTGTCAGAAATGGTGTAGGGTCTCCTGTTTGGGTGGGGGGTGGGACTAGATGACCTCCAAGGTCCCTTCCAACCCTGATTATCTGTATCAGAGTTGGAATGGAACAGAATAGAATAACACAGTTGGAAGGGACCTTGGAGGTCTTCTAGTCAGGGGTGGGATTCAAATTTTTTAACAACCGGTTCTGTGGACGTGGTGGGTATGGCTTGGTGGTCATGTGACTGGCTGGGCGTGGCCAACTCAACATCACTCACATAGAGGCATATATCTCCTCACCTGGCCTCTCGTGACTGGGGGATGCTGCAACAGTCACAAGTGTAAAAAATGGTCATAAGTCACTTTTTTCAGTGGTCACTCCGCCCAAGCGAAGGACCAGCAAAGGAGGGGAAAAAAACTCCAGAGAGGTTCCAGAGATAGGAAGTCTCGTCCTGCCAAGAATGTAATAAGGGTTAATGGAGAGGCAGTTTCTGTAAGCAACACCAGAATGTTTCCTTCCTGCCTTCCTTACAGGATTAGGCCAGTAATTTCTTCTAACAACCGGTTCCCCAAACTGCTCAGAATGTTAAAAACCAGTTCTAGCGACCACCCATGCTTTTAGTCGAACTCCTGCCTAGGCAGGAAACCCGACCTAAACTACTTCCGACAAATGGTTGTCCAACCTCTTCTTAAAAACTTCCAGTGTTGGAATTTTCAGAGACACAGATAACCAAAGCAGAATTCATGCCCAGAGATGCAGAGCCTGGTTTAGTTTACTTTAGTGTCATTGCACCTCATACAATGAAGTTTCTCAGCTGACAGAATAACAGAGTTGGAAGGGACCTTTGAGATCTTCTAGTCCACCTCCACCCCCACCCCCGCTCAAGCAATGTCCAATCTCTTCTTTAAAAAGTCAGGTGTTGAAACATTCACAACTTCTGGAGCCAAGTCGTTCCACTGGTTAATTGTTCTCTCAGTCAGGAAATTCCTCCTTAGTTCTAAATTGCTTCTCTCCTTGATTAGTTTCCATCCTTATTGTTTCTTTGTCCTGCCTTCAGGTGCTTTGGAGAATAGCTTGACTCCCTCTTCTTTGGGGCAGCCCCTGAGATACTAGAAGACTGCTCTCATGTCTTCCCTAGTTCTTCTTTTCATCATACTAGACATACATACCCAATTCTTGCAACCATTCTTCATATGTTTTAGCCACCAGTCCCCTTATCCTCTTTGTTGCTCTTCTCTGCACTCTTTCTTGAGTCTCAACATCTTTTTTATGTCGTGGCGACCAAAACTGGATGCAGGATTCCAAGTGTGGCCTTACCCAGGCCCTATAAAGTGGCATTAACACTTCATGTGATTCTCTCCCTCTGTTGATGCAGCCTAGAACTGTGCTGGCTTTTTTGGCAGCTGCTGCACACAGCTGGCTCATATTTAAATGGTTGTCCACGAGGACTCCAAGATCCCTCTCAACGGAATCCAGCCTGCGGGCCTTGAGTTTGACACCCCTGGCATAGAGTTTCCTGCTTGAAAAGGGGGTTGGACTAGAAGACCTCCAAGGTCCCTTCCAACTCTGTTATTCTGTTTTCTGTGTCCCTTTCTCCTGCTCTCTCATCGTAAGTTCTTTTTGCCGGTTGCTTTCAAGCTCATGTTAGCTATCCCATGTTGCCTAAGAGATGAGTTATTGGGTTTTTCTCCAGCTTTTCACCACGGTGGTGAAAAAAAAAATTAATCCCGGCGGGTTAGGACCCAGCTCAACCCCGGCCCCTAGGAGAGAAGATAGTGGGAGCTGCCAAGGGGAGGCCTCTCAGCTCTTGGTGACAGGCAGGGCGGTGAGAGATGATTCTTGCATCCATCCGAGGCGTTAAACGGCGATAATTACAGCTTAATCAGCCTGTAATGCTAATACTTTGGAGGAGGTGAAAGGAATGGAGAAAAATGGAAGAGGGGCAGGAGGGGGAGCGGGGGAAAAATCCCGCCAACCGCACAAGACTTATGGGGTTTAATTAGTTGGAGTCAGAGATAAAGCCGGAAATGTAGAAAGGGGGGTAGCAAGGAAGGAAGGGAGGGAGGGAGGGGGTGTGTGTGTGTGTGTGTGTGTGTGTGTGTGTGTGTTGGCAGAAATTATTTATGAAGTTGCCTCCTCAGAGCTCTCGCTCCGCTCCTCTCTCGAACTCTTGATTTTTAGTCTTCTCTGTGTGTCTCTTCACCTTTGGGCCAGGTTTGGGTTTTCAAGGTAAACAGATCCATTTCAATCAGAATAGAGTTGGAGGTCTTCTAGTTCCAACCCCCTGCTCAAGCAGGCCACCTATACTCCATACCTGTCCAGTCTCTTTTTTAAAAGCCTCCAGTGATGGAGCCCCCACAACTTCTGGGGGCAAGTTGTTCCACTGGTTAATTGTTCTCACTGTTAGGAAGTTTCTTCTTCGTTCCAGGTTGTTTCTCTCCTGGATAAGTTTCTTGTCCTGCCTTCAGGGGCTTTGCTAAATAAGCTGGCCCCCTCCTCTTTCTGGCAACCTCTCAAATCCTCAAATACTGCTGTCATATCCACCCCTAGACCAGAGGTGGTATTCAGCAGATTAGTGGAAATTTTGAGTAGTTTGGAGAACCGGCAAATCTCACCTCTGACTGGCCCCGCCCCCTTCTATTCTCCGCCTCCCATTGAGTCCCAGCTGATCGGCTGGGTCTCCTTTGGTTGCACCTGCACAGGAGAATGGAGCTGGAAAGCAGGTTAGTGGGGTGAGAAAGCAATGGGGATTTTGCAGTGTCCTTCCCCTGCCACGCCCACCAAGCCATGCTCCCCAAGACACACCCACAGAACCAGTAGTAGAAATGTTTGAATCCCACCACTGCCCTAAACCTTCTAGATCAGGAGTGTCAAACTTGATTTCATTGAGGGCCAGATCATCAATGGGCTGCCGTTGCTGCTGGGTCCAGAGCAGGCTGGGGAGTGCGAGAATTGTGGGGCAGCGGCTGGAGAGGCGGGCTGGCCAGGTGGAGGGCTGGTGTGGGGGTGAGGCAGCCAGGAGGGGGCAGCTGGACAGCCCCAAGGCTGCAGTTGGATTGGCTACCGCTACTCGGTGCCCAGCAGGCTAGAGAGCACGAGAATCGTGGGGCAGCAGCCGGAGAGGTGGGCTGTCCACCCAGGTGGAGGGCTGGCATGGTGGAGCAGTGAGGAGGGGGCAGCTGAAGGGAAGTGGGCTGCTGATGGCGGCCACTGTGTCACCCTGATCTGTGAGGAAGAGGAGGCAGGGCGGCCGAGAGGCAAGCAATGGACGAGGCAACACTGGCCTGCCACCTCCTGTGTACACGCTGGCCTGGGGTGAGCTAGGCTTGTGCACCAGTGGTGAAATGCTACCGGTTCGGCTCGGTTCAGTCGAACCAGTCGCAAAAAATGCTACCGGTTTGGCCCAACTGGTAGTAAAAAAAAAAAAGCTCAGGCGATTCAGCGGAGAGGAAAAAGAAGAGAAAAGCGCAGAATCGGCCCTCCTACACTTTTCTATACCCTCTCAGCTGATTGGTGTGGCAGAGCCTCAGACGGTGTTTGAAAAGCTGCCTGCATGCGCTTGTTAGGTGCACACACACACACGCATGCACGAAGTACACAATCACCGATCCGGTAAGAAAACTGTTGGATTCGGGATAATGTCAGCGTTCCAGAAAACCTCCCCTCCCACAAATAACTATGAGACAGACATCCTAGTAAACTGGCACATCTGGGATATCCTGAATCTGAAAATTCTGGGTTTCCTTGCAATTAGTAAAAATTTACATGCCCCAATCACCAACTGTCCCAACTTGAGACTTCCTCTCCACCAGGTGCAGAAATAACATGACCTTGACTTAGAAGAAGAATGCGGTTATGTCTAACCACATACCCTCCAAGACATTCCCCCCTCCAGGGGTGGGATTCAAATTTTTTAACAATCGGTGGCTTAAGTGGTGGGTGTGGCTTGGTGGTCATGTGACTGCATGGACTTGGCTTGGTGGTCATGTTTTTGGCTGGGCGTGGCCAACTCAGTATCACTCATATCGAGGCACGCACCTCCTTGCCTGGCCTGTCATGACTGTGGGGATGCTGCAACAGGCATAAGTGTGAAAAATGGTCATAAGTCACTTTTTTCAGTGCCATTGTAACTTTGAGTGGTCACTCCACACAAGCAAAGTACCAGCAAAGGAGGGGAAAAAAACTCCAGAGAAGTTCCTGAGACAGGAAATCTAGTCCTGCCAAGAATGCAATAAGGGTTAACGGAGAGGCAGTTTCTGTAAGCAACACCAGAATGTTTCCTTCCTGCCTTCCTGACAGGATTAGGCCAGTAATTTCTTCCAACAACCGATTGTCCGAACTGCTTAGAATGTTTACAACTGGTTCTAGTGAATAGGTGCCAACCTATAGAATCCCACCCCTGCCCCCCTCCCATTTTCCCAGGCTCAAGAATGTGGCAGTGTGGAAGCATCTGGAGCTAATATGGCTTCCAAAGCTGATACCCACCACTGCTGTGCACTCGTACCCCTGCCTCCTGGGCACATGCAGGCACACCAAGATAGCGTGAGCCGGTCCGAAGTGAGGCAGGCTGGTCCCTTACAATTTCTAGGATGCCTGTACCCAGCCCACGGGACTTGAGTTTGACACCCCTGTCCCAGGTCAACACAGGGATAGTGTCAAGATCACATGAGGTGCCAGTACCACTTTACGCTGCTCTGGTGAGACCGCACTTGATCTGGGAACTTTCTTGCCACGGTCATTAAGTGAATCCAATTTCTCCCCTGACTCTTGATTGTCGGAAGCCACCTGGGAAGGTTGCAAATGGCGGTCACAGGAAAATAAGATGCTGCAACTGTCATAAATGCATGTGGGTTGCCAGATTCCTAAATTTTGGTTCCATGACCATTGGGGGGGGGGGGGGGGGGGGGGGACGGACAGGCATTGCAATGATCATAAATGCGAGGAGTGGTCATAAGTGACTTTTGTCAGTGTGGTTTGTAATTTCGAACAATCATTACATGAACGGCTGTAAGCCAAGGACTATCTTTATCAGAATAAAGGAATATTTTCCCCAGGAATTATTAATTACTGAGAGAAGTGATTAAAAATAATTCTGGCCTTTGTTCCATTGCTCTCTTTTAAAAAGGGGGAAACTTTTAGTCGTATTAGGGTTATTGAAAAGTAGTGTTGTTCAAAACTAAGGGAATATCTATTTTGGATTTTTCTCCCCCAAATCAGTATTTTGGGAAAATATTGGGGTTTGGGGCTTTATTATTATTATTTTGGCTGTTATTGTTGATTGTATTAGGATTTATATTGTCATTATCCACCAGGGGGAAGCAGACATTTAAACCAATATATTTCTTATCCACATGAAATAAATAGAGTTGATCCTTTACTTACAGCAGTTTGTTTAATGACCGTTCCAACTTACAGCACTGAAAAAAAGATTTATGACCATTTTTCAGACTTAAGATTGTTGCAGCATCCCCAGGGTCATGGGCTCAAAATTCAGATGCTTGGCAGCTGACTTTTACTTATGACGGTTAAGTGTCCCCAGGGTCCCATGATCCCCTTTTGCGTCTTTCCAGT
>BLBF01000042.1:28211183-28238242 GCA_015471245.1 Laticauda colubrina | reverse complement strand
CGCGAGGCCGGCTCGGAAATGCAGCGGCGGAGCAGCAGGTGGTGCTGCCGCTCAGCCGCAGGAGCGAGCGCGGGGGTCCGCTGCAGCCGCCATTAGACAATAGGAGCGGCAGCGGCAGCGGCAGAGGCAGCAGCAGCAGCAGGAGCTGCCGAGGAGGCGGAGGAAGAGGCGCGGGCGAGGCCCGGGAACTGCGCCGCTTTGCCCTTCCCGTCCTTCCGGCCTTGGCAAAGCCCGGCCAAGTCCGCCAGCCGCCGCGGGGGTAACAGAGACGCCTCCGGGGCCTCCCCGGCTTTGGCAGTCGGCCCGTCGGGGTTGTGAGGTGGGAGAGCGAAGAGCGCTGCAACCGCTTCCCTGCCGGCAGCAGCTCCGTCTCGCGGAGCGGGGGGAGGGGGGGGGGCGCATCCCGGCCCGGTCAGAACTCACAAAAGGCCGCCGCCGCCGCCGCCTGGTGCGCTTCCTCTCGGCCGCCTTCGCCCCGCTCGGTGGCGGCTTGCAGCGGGGTGCAGCAGCCGGCTGGCTGCCTCCGGCTCGGCTGCCCCCGATTGGCATGATGTTTCCGCAAAGCCGGCACTCGGTAAGAGGAGGGAGGGGGAGGAGGAAGAGGAGGATGGGGGGGGGGGGGGGGGGGGGGGGGAGAGGGAGGGGGGGGGGTAGTCAAACGCCGCGGGGGGCGTTGAGGATCGGGGACCCTCGGGAGGGGAGGGCAGAGGTCTCGCACGGACCGGCGTGGGGGCCGTGGGGAGGAAGGAAGGAAGGAAAAAACACACGAGTCAGGCAGGGAGGGGAGAGAAAAGGGGAAGGGGCAAGGAAGCAGGGGTATTGGGGTGCCCAGAAACACGGGCCATCACAGTTTTCAGAAACATGGGCATTGGAGTGCCAAGGAACATGGGCTTTGGGGTGCCCAAAAGCCTGGGTATTGAGGTGCCCAGAAACAGGCATTGGGGTGCTCAGGAGCAGGGACACTGGGGTGCCCAGAAACACGGGCATCGGGCTTCCCAGAAACGTGGGCATTGCTGTGCCCAGAAGCATAGGCATCTGGGTGCCCAGGAGCATGGGTATTGGGGTGTCCAGAGGTCAGGAGAGGTTGGGGAGTCCCTTCCAATATTAAGAGGGGGAGTATTGGAAATTGCAAGACGTGATTTCACCACCACTCTGGATTTGCCAAAGAGTTTTTGGTATAACGGAGAGAAGGGGGGGGGGAGGGGGGAGAGGAGGATTGGGAGAACCAGGTGTGGGTGGTGCAGCCAGAAGGGAGGTGGTTTTTGAGGGGAAGGGATTCCTCTTGCAGGAGGTATTCCCACCCCCCAAGCAAAAATAATTCTTAAGGGGGAAGCCACAGAATTGGGGCATAGAAGGAAGGGCATGCACCTGGGGCTGGTGGGAGAGAGAAGAACCTTTGGGTTGAGGGGGGGGATGTGGACCCCAGTGATGCCCCCCAAAAAAACACCCACAGGGCACAGGCCTGGCATCATCTGGATGGAAAGGGGCCAAGAAAAGTTCATGGAGCCCCAATAGTGGCAGGGTGACTGGAGAAGATGAGTGTGGATTAAGTAACTAGTCCTCATTGAGTAGGGGAGTTAACCCTTTCCTGCTGGGGTAGATGGGTGAGAGAGGCTTGGGAAGGCCCACAGAAGGTCCCATTTAGGGCCATGGATGGTTCAGATGGGTTTGAGAGTAGGGAAAGTGGGGTTGGGTTGGAAAAGATGATGGGATTGGCAAAATATGGGGACTGGAAGGGTTTGTTTAAATAAATAAACTCAGGCACACACACACACATACACACCTTTGCACTCTTGATATCTATGGGGTTGAAACTGATGAAACAGGATCCTACAATGAAAACTGCTACTAGAAACAGGCCGCCTGTCCTCTGCTTGGTGGGTAAAATGAGCTCAGGCACACACACACACACACACACACACACACACACACACACACACACACAAAGAGCTGATTTTTATAGGATGTCAAAGAATAGAATGAAATGAAAACAAAAGGGAGGTCACTGGATTTCCGATGACAGGAAAGCTGGTTTAATGTGGCTTTTCAAAAGGAGAAGGCCCAGGCTGAAAACAAGGGGAGGGGCGAAAAATTAAGCAAACTCTGCTTTGTCCCACCCACTTAAAAAAAAAAAAAAAAAATCGCTTTCAAGAGCCCAAGTCAAAGGACTTGGAGGGGAAAAAAGACCTGTGTGTCCTCAGGTTGTGCTGTTGTGGTAAAAGCTTTTTCGTGGGTGATATAGCAAAAGTCACCAGATCCTAAGAAAATAAAATCCGGCTGGTTTTCTATAGAAAAATCAAGGAAGGAAAGAAGATCTGGCTTTGATGATGAAGAGATTTCCAGAGGACTGGATTTGTTAAACGTTATTGAAGAAGACCCCCAAAATAAAAGTTTTCTGTCCCCAAAGAAAAATTAATGCATCATAGAAAATTTAATTAATATATGCATAGCATTCTTGGATGTTGTTTGGATTGGCGATGCCCACATCCAATTAAGCCAGGATGGGCTTTTCCCTATCAATAACCTGAACATAACCTTTACAACTTGCACTCTTTGTGTTACAACTTATGGTAGGTAATGTTTGGATTCCACAAGGGTGACTAATTTAACACACTTATGTTAAAACAATCCAGGGATTAGCAGGAGGCCTGCAACAGTACATGGGGATGGGTGGAAAAAAATACAGGGAGTCCTTGACTAACAACAGTTTATTTAGTGACTTAAGTTACAACAGCACTGGAAAAAGGGACTTATGACCCTTTTTCACGCTTAATGACTGTTGCAGCATCCCCATAATCATGTTGACCAAAATTCAGGTGCTTGGCAACTGACTCCTATTTATGATAGTCACAGTGTCCCAGGGGCTAAATGATCCCCTTTTGCAACCTTCTGACAAAATGTGGGCAATGAAAGTCGTAAAATGGGGCAAAACTCAATCAACAAAAGTCTCAACAACATAAACATTGGGTTCAATTATGGTCATAAATCGAGGACTACCTATAATCTGGTGTTAGCCATCCAAAATAGGAGACACCTCCAAAAAAAAAAAAAAAAACTAATGTTGCAACTGCTAAAGGCAGGCAGAAAGAATGGCTGGATTGCTGAAATTGGATGTTTCCTGTAAAACATCTGTTTGCAGCTGTCCAGATATGAAACTGTTGTATCCAGCTGGATTATATCAAAACAAGTCAAATTATACTGTAGTCCTCAATTTATGACCACACTTGAACCCAAAATGTCTGTTGGGAAGCATGGCCATTGTTCAGTGAGTTTTGCCCCGTTTTATGACCACTTTTGCCATCGATGTTAAGTGAATCACTGCAGAAACATGTCTTTAAATGAAGCTGGCTTTCCCCCTTTGACTTTGCTTGTTGGAAGCCGGCTGGGAAGTCCACCAATGGTGATCATGTGACCAACAGACACTGCAACTGTCATCAATACAAATCAGTTGCCAAGCTCCCCAAACGGTCATCGGCATGCAAAGTGTCACTGCAAATTTGAGTGGTCACTAAATGAATGATTATGAGTTAACTTCTGACAAGCAGGGTCTTTTGTTGTTTTCTAGCCTGAGCCATTGGCATAGGTGAGACTTCTCTTCCACTAATTCCCCATCCAGCATGGGTTGGACTGAGAAAGGAATTGGCCTAAAGCCCACCAGCTCCTCACCTCTTGGTTTTCTAGTTCAAAATCTTCACTACAAGTCCAAACCGGTTCTCAAAATGTTGCTGTGTAAAATGTATTGAGGATTGACTGAGGGCAGGACAAGAAGCAACGGGTGGAAACTAATCCAGGAGAGAAGCAACCTAGAACTAACTAAGGAGAAATTTCCTGACAGTGAGAACAATTAACCAGTGGAACAACTTGCCTCCAGAAGTTGTGAATGCTCCAACACTGGAAGTTTTTAAAAAGATGTTGGATAACCATTTGTCTGAAGTGGGGTTGGGTTTCCTGCCTCGGCACAGGGGGTTGGACTAGAAGACCTCCATGGTCCTTTCCAACTCTGTTATTCTATTCATTGATTATGTTTTGGATTATGTCAAATTATATCTTGAGTAATCTCGTTAAGCTGAAATCAGGCGAAGCACATCGTAACTTAAGATGGGGTGTAAACATGGCCACAGTACCTCCTAAACCACCATTTATGCCATTTGCTTGACAGTGCAGTGGACGGTTTCTTTGGTGAGTCTTGAGGACTAGCGTCTTGAGCAGGCAGTTAATAATTATACCAAATCAAACACAAAGCAGGCTCCTAGGGTCATTTTTAATTGGCTAAAAGGATAGTTCTCCCACCCTCTCATCCCCCTCCCAAAAAAATTCTGTTTCAGGCCTCTTCTCATCTGCCTCAGCAGTTGAAGTTCACCACTTCCGATTCCTGCGACCGGATTAAAGATGAGTTCCAGTTGCTGCAGGCACAGTATCACAGGTAAACTGCCCAGTTTTCTCCAGCTTTCAGCCCGCGGTTGTGTGAACAGTGATTTCTAGGCCAGGAAGTGGGAGTTGGTGAAACTGAAAAGAAGGTTGGATCCCATGGGATCAACACTTGATGTGATTGATCACTGAGGCCTGTATTTGCACAATTTTTGCTTATGAGGATCTCGGCAATGTACAGTCTTGGTGCAATGGTGTTAAAATGTCCCCAGGACACCCCTATAGAATAGTATTTCTCGCCCTCAGCAATTTCAGGACTTCAATTCCCAGAATTCCCCAGCCTGCAAGCTTATGGGTCGATGCCTTAACTCAGGAGTGGGAATTCTGGGAGTTGAAATCCACAAGTTGCCAAATGTGGCAGACTCCATTTGAAGTCAAACATGCTTGCCAGTCAGTTGCAGATCATCTATAGATTTTCTCAAGAGATCCCAGTCTGATCTCCGGATCTGCCTCCCCCTCTCTTTTGAGATCCCTTTTCTGCGTATTTTGCAAAGGACTGCAGAACCCACCATTATTTTGCGATAATCTGAAACGCTGGCAATCTTCATTCTTTGATCCTTAAAATTTTAAAAATCTGGATGCAGTTGGAAATGGAGGCCTATTTTATAAACTGCATTCTGCTTTTTTAAAAAAAAAAAAAAAACTTTTTTTTAAAGCTAGATGATGGTGTGAGATCTCAAGCTCAGAAACAGGCCCACGTTTTGATCACCTGACTGGGAGATACTACAATGGTCGTAAGGGTGAGGACGTGTGGTCAGTCGCTTTTTTTTTTTTTTCAGTGCTCTTTTAACTCTGAATGGCCACTGAATGAAAAAGTCAGGCAACGTTTCCAAACGGCAGAGAAGGGCCCCCCTCCCACTTCATTCCCCCATGCCCACCTCCCCAATTTCCCTCTTTCTTAACAGCCTGAAGTTGGAATGCGACAAGCTGGCCAGCGAAAAGTCGGAGATGCAGCGCCATTACGTGATGGTAAGTTTCGCACTTGCAATCGGCGGGGCCCTGCCCTAGAAGAGCAGCAAGTCCTGTGAGGCAAAGTTGCAAATGGTCGTCGTCCCGTGTTCCCCTCCCCCCCCCGTGCACCCCCAATACATAAAAGGAGCAGGGGGAACAGCCCCATGCTTTGCAAACCAAAACAGTGCAGGATTGTCTGTTCAAATGCAAGTGATAGGAAGCTCAAGGCCTCTATAAGCTAAATTCCACCCACTCACCGAGGAATCAAATCCTGTGAACTAAAAACAACCCCCCACCCCCCCACCCCCAAAAAATTACTTCCTTAAAAGTGGTTCTCAGTTGGGTGTTGAAGAGATTCTCAGTCATCCAGTTGTCCCAAAGGTGCTTTTTGTTTTTTTCAGGAGGCAGCTGGACTTTCTTCTTTTTTCTTTTGAAGACGTTTCACTTCTCATCCAAGGAGCTTCTTCAGCTCTGACTGGATGGTGGGGAACAGAAGGATTTATATTGTTGGTCATTTGCATCCTAAGGTTTTCTGTGTCCTCAGTGTCACCTGGGTAGTGCTCCTGGATCCTGTAGTCTACATTTTTTCCCCCTCTGGAAATCCATTCCTACTGCCATACCATTCAAAAGGTGTCCATTTCAGTTGGATTCTGGTTCTGGATTCTTCCCCTCTGTCCAAAAACCCAAGTCCATTTTAATTTTATTTCGTTATTAAATTTATATGCTACCCATCTCATCATTGAACAATTCTGGGGGTTCTTTCTTTCTTTCTTTCTTCTTTCTTTTTTCCCCTTTCTTTCTCTTGAGGACTAGAAGTTTAACGAGGCCCTGGTGAGATCCCCCAAAAAATGAGAACAAGGATTCTGTAGCCTTCTGGAAGGAATTTCTTTTATGTCCTTTATTCAGGCTCTTATCGTGTGTATGGGTTATTTTGTTTTGTCTTGTTTTGGTTTTTTGCAAAACCAAGGCTTGACTGTTTTGCATAAGTCACCCAGGCAGCTGCATTAGGCCCTGGCTTATTTTTTTATTTATTTAGCTTTTATCAGGACATAGCTAGCGAGCTCTCCTTGACGTGCCGGTTGGAGGTGGCCAGCTGTGCCTGTTGCTGCTGCCAAGATTCAAGGTGATGGATGTTGTTAGCCTTGAGTGAAACCAGTTCCCAGGCCCTCCAGAAAGAGGCTGCCACACCTTCCCTGGAGCAGAGAGATAAGACATAAAAATGCTTTGTATTTCCTTGGAAATTCAATGAAAAAGAAAAAGGCAAAAAAGAAAAAGCACATGCTATAACCTTTCATGAGAGTCAAGAAAAGTCATAAGCCACCTCCTGTGCCCACTTCTTCCATTTAGAAGCCAGAACCCCCAGTGAGCCAAACCCTCTGCCTTGTCAAGTTTCTAGTCCTCAATGAGGAGCATTTGGATTCCCCCCCCCCCAGGCCTGCAAAGAGCAGATAAGGCAAGTCAGAAGGATTGAATTCGTTGTTTTTTTTAATTATTATTATTATTGGTTCATCCCTTCCTCAAGTTAATTCCAGAGGCTCCCAAATGGCATGGTGGCTACTTTAAAAAAATGCGTGTGGTTGCAAGGGGAGGGGAAACATTTTGGCTCTCTCTGATGTTAAGAGGATTAAAATGTGCAGGATTGCAGTTTAATTTTAATCTAAATCAGCGTTTCTGCCTCCTTGTCATGGAGGACACCCCAAACAGCTTTTGTTGGCATAGGTTATATTTACAGTATTAAAAATTAAAATGAACCCATTCGGAGAAAACTTATTTATTGAATCTGCTAAAAAAGACTATACGAAACTCATTTGATTTAAGCATCAATAAAATATTTTTTTTAATAGAAGGAGAAGGCTGATGACATTTTATATTTTTGCAATATTTTCAATATCCAGCAAATCATTTTGATTTTGTGTGAGTTTTGAACCATCTACAGAGTTCAGAGATGGCATTTAGGGGAAAACAATGCACGGTTGATCCTCTACCTAGGACCACAAGTGAGCCCAAAATTTCCCATCACTAAGCAAGACAGTCACTAAATGAGTTTTGACCCACTTTAGGATCTTTCTTACCATGGTTGTTAAGTGAATCGCTACAGTTGTTAAGTTAATCACACAGTTGTTAAATGAATCTGGCTTCCCCATTGGCTGATCCCAGGACTTTGGAACTGTCATAAATACAGGCCAGTTGCCAGGCGTCCAAATTTTGATCACACGATCAAGGGGTTGCTAGCTTTAAGGGTGAAAAATCTCATAAATTACTTTTTTCAGTGATGCCATAATTTTAAATGGTCTTGAAGCAAATAGTTGTAAGTTGAGAACTTACGTGTACCAGGGATAGATTGAGGTTTTCTGAGTACAAAACCTGAATTTTCTGGCCATAAAATTTTGGAACTAGCAATATTTCTCCATGTGATCTACGACCATGAAAGTAATCCTTGAGTTATGACTATAATGGAGCCTGCCCACTACAGTTCTAAATTGTGGCAGTAAAACAAAATTGATTGTGTTATTTTATGATTCCACAACCTTTTCTGTGGTGTTATTAAGCGAAGCACTGCAATCATTAAATGAACGTCATAGGCATGAAATTGAAGTAATGATTCACTCTGGTTTTGGTTTTGCCAAAAACTGAAAGAAAATGCCAAACATTTGGCAAAAATGTCACAAAGCTTAGTTATGTGAGCCCAAGAGGATGCAAATGGCC
The DNA here is from genome assembly GCA_015471245.1 of Laticauda colubrina. Classification (NCBI taxonomy): domain Eukaryota; kingdom Metazoa; phylum Chordata; class Lepidosauria; order Squamata; family Elapidae; genus Laticauda; species Laticauda colubrina. The sequence continues at coordinate 28,230,157 of BLBF01000042.1, read as the reverse complement.
ATAAAATTCAGCCTGGTTGCCGGACATCTGAATAGTCACTAGGTGAGTGGACATAAGTCAAGGACTACTGTTACATATTTTGATCATCTGCTGGTGATTTTTTTCCCCCTGCTTAAATGTAGGTTGCACAAGGAACAATTTAATGAAAAGCGAGGAAAAAGTAAATAAATGAATGCAAGAGCAGTTTTGTGTGGGGGAAAGTTTTTTAATGCCTTAAATTCCTTTTTGGTTTGCTTTGGAAGGCAGAGGCGGCTCATGATCAAACCGAATTTATCCTGGTTGTGTCCAAAATCACGGCTTGGTCTTAATTTGGTTGGCAGACTTCCGGCACGATCTGCAGAATTAAATCTTAATTCCCTTTCCCTAAAATTGCCTTGGCTTAAGCAAAAGCTGGCTCATGGGCAGGGCCAAAGTTAAAGTGGGCAGGGCCAGAACCAGGGGCAAGTGTGACCAAAATCAATATGCACATATTCTATACGGGTAATCCTTGACTTACGACCACAATTGAGTCCAACATTTCTGTTGGTAAATGAGACAATTGTTAAGTGAATTTTGCCTCATTTGAATGACCATTCTTGCCACAGTTATTAAGTGAACCAATGCAGTTGTTAACCAATGCAACAGTCATAGATACATGCCAGTTCCTAAGTGTACCAATTTTTTATCTCATGAAAACAGGGATACTAGCCGTAAGTGTGGAAAACAGTCATAACTCTCTTTTTTCAGTGCCGTTGTAACTTTAAATAGTCACTAAATGAACTGTTTTAAATCGAGGACTACTGCTTTGCAAACTTTTTCTTGGTTCAGCCATTTCCTTTCCTCTTAAATCTTGTTTATCCTTTTCCCACTTCCGTATCTTCTCTTGTCCTGAGGCTCTTTACAATAAAACTGTTTTAATAATAATAATTTGCTGGCCGCAGAGGGGAGCTTTGATTTAAATCCCGTGCCAGGAAGGAATTTTAATTGTGGGTGTGGCAAAATTGCAGGCGCATGGAAAGGCAAGAGAAATTGTATGGTGTGTGTTACTCTTCTAAAATTCAAAAGGGTTTTTTTTGTTTTGTTTCCTGTTGCTGAGATTCATAGAATCATTGAGTAGGGAGGGGTCTCCAAGGGTCATCTAATCCATCCCTTTGCAATGGAGAGAGTGATAGAATTGTGGACTGGGAAGGGGCTTCCAAGGATCACCTCATCCAGCCCTGTGCAATGGGCAGGAAAACCAGTTAGTTGTGATAGAATTGTGGAATGGGAATGGACCTCCAGTGGTCATGTAGTCCAGCCCTTTACAATGGGCAGAAAAATCAATTAGCATCAGAATTGTGGAGTGGGAAGGGACCCCTAAAGGTAACCAGTCCTTTGCAATGGGCAGGAAAGCCAGATAGAATTGTGGACTGGGAAGGGACCCTCTAAAGATCACCCATTTCATCCCTTTGCAATGGGCAGGAAAACCAGTTGGTGTCAGAATTGTGGAGTGGAAAGGGTCTATTTCCACCCCTTTGCGATTGGCAGGAAAATCAGAAAGCGTCAAGAATTGTGAAGGGGTTTCCAAGGGTCATCTAGCCCAGCCTTTTGCAATGAGCAGGAAAGCCAATTAGTGTCCGAATTGGGAACTGGGAAGGGAACACCAAGGGTCATCTCGTCTAGCTCTTTGCAATCACAGAATCTTAAAATCCCCCCCAAGACGGAGAATACACAACTTTGTCACACACAGCCTGTTGCTTGCCTTAAGAGAAGCTGTGACCAGCCACGATCATAATATGGAGTACTTCTCTCTTAGTAAAATCAGGGGTTGGGTTCAAATCCTGTACAGGCAACTCCAGAAATTATGAGATAGGAAACAGGCCTAGATTTAATCTAACAAGGATATATTTTAATTTTTTTTCTCTTTCTCTCTCTTTTTCTTTCCTTCCAGTATTACGAGATGTCCTATGGCCTCAACATCGAAATGCATAAGCAGGTGAGATTTTAAGATTATTCTTCTCTCTGTCAGGAACTTTTAAGGCAGCCTTACACAGGTAGCCCTTGACTTACGAACACAATTGAGCCCAAGAACTCTGTTGCCAAGTGCAACATTTGTTAAGCGAGTTTGCCCCGTTTTGTGACTTTTCTTGCCACCGTTGTTAAGTGAATCATTGCAGTTGTTAAACTAGTCCAGTGATGGCGAACCTTTTTGTTGTGGTGTGCCGAAAGCACGTGCGCGGGCACCCACATTGTAATGTGCTCCAGCCCCCCCCCTTGCACATGCATGCGCAACACCCCCGCCCTGCCCCTTTACCTGCGCATGTGTGCACCTCCCAGCTGATTTTCGGCCGGTTTCCGGAGGCTTGAGGGAAGCCTCTGCAGCCTCGAGAGGCTGAAAAACAGGCCCGTTTTGGCACTTCCGGTTTTTCCAGAAGGCTCTTGAGGCTGCAGAGGCTTCCCTCAAGCCTCCGGGAGGGTGAAAACGACCTCAAACGGGCCGAAAATCAGTTGGGAGGCATGCGTATGCGCAGTTCAGGTAAGTTTGGCTGGGGCTTGCGTGCCCACACAAATGGCTCTGCGTGCCACCTGTGACACGCATGCCATAGGTTTGCCATCACGGAACTCGTCAAACTGTGCCTAAGTGAATCTAACTCCCCCCATTGACAGTGCTGGTCATAAATATGTCGTAAATATGAGTCAGTTGCCAAATGTTTGGGTTTTAATTACGTGACCATGGAGATGTGGTTGTAAGCGTGAAAAATGGTCATAAGTTGCTTTTTTCCAGTGCCGTTGTAACTCTAAAAAGTCACTAAATGAACTGTCGTAAGTCGAGGACTACCTGTATATGCCGCTGAATGAGGAGTGGGTTTTTCTTACTTTTATCTCCTCTCTTGGAGAGCATTTTAGGTCATCGGCTACGTGCTGTTATAGATTATATTCAGGGCCGCTACCCCACCCCTTCAAACAAGCAGAGCTCTTACAAATAACCGGGCATGTCTGCCAGACATTAGCTAAATATAATTGAAATTTCATTTAAATGACATTTAAATTAAATTGCAGCTAATCCGATCCGCGTGTCATCCTCTACCTGCTCTGACTTCCTTTTGCAACGATCTGCAGATCACACCTGGTCTTTTCAAGATGCCGCGTGGAGGCAAACAAATTTAATTAAAAGAGGGGTTTGTGAGCTCCACCCAGCTTGTTTCTTTATTCTTGTCTCCATATTTTTTTAAAAATTAAAATGCAATTTTAGACTACTGTGGCTCCTTTAAGACCTGTGGACTTCAACTCCCAGAATTCCTGAGTCAGCCATGCTGGTTCAGGAATTCTGGGAGTTAATGTTCATCAGGTGTAAAAGGGCCATAGTTGCCCATAGCTGGTGTAGCCCAGTAAACTTCTGCCAGATCTTCTAACATCGGTTGTTTAAACCACGAAGCTGACTGCATTTTTTTCTTTTCTTTTTCTTTTTGAGAAATTACCGTGAGGTTGAATTGTGTGAAAATATTGTACAATGACAATTCCCATATCCCTTTCTTAGGAGAACCAGAATCCCCCAAAGACTTTTTCCCCTTTTCAGTGGGGACTTTGGGAAATTTCTCTTGGCCACTGTCCACATCAGTGTTTTTCAAAATTGGCGACTTTAAAATGGATGAACCTCAACTCCCAGAATTCCCAAGCCATCAGGCTTTAAGATGATGGCCTTCAAATTCCCAGAATTCCCCAGTGAGTGTGCTTTAAGATGGTATTCTTCACCTCCCAGAGTCCCCCAGATGGTATGCCTTAAAATGGGTGGACTTCAATTCCCAGAATGCCCTGGCCAAAATGGCTGGCTGGATAAATTCTTGGAGTTAGTCCATCCATCTTTAAATCACCAGTTTGAGAATGGCTACATAATTCCCATTTTTACTTTGGGCATTGTTTTTGCTCTTTTTTTTTTTTTTTAACCTCAAAATTGTTTTCATTTTGTTAAAGCTGGCATGGTCCCCACAGCGCACAGACCTGCGTGCATTCGCACAATCCAACCTCCACGAATCGGTGTTGAGAGTTCAAAAGTGTTTGTGTGAAACCAGAAACCCGATGAATTCCCTGGGGATGCGTCTTTGAACCGATGTACTAAGGCGGAAACGTTCAGGAAGGCCCACTAAAAGGGAGCGTGTGTCACCTTCACGCCACGCAAAAGACACAACCGATGCACCTTTTGTCATTTTGCAGCCTGTCCCAACAAACACCGTTCACGATGTCCCTTGCAAAATGCTGCAGTGGTGTCATTGGCTTTGGAGTTTGGGTTGTCACTGCCACATAAAACGCACTAGCACATTTTTGTCGCCTTGTTCCAAGCAGCTGATTGAAGTACTCTTCTCCAGGTTAACCTTGTGTCTAAATCTTCCGTTTCAGGCTGAAATTGTCAAGCGGTTGAATGGCATTTGTGCCCAGGTTTTGCCATATCTGTCGCAAGAGGTAAATTCTCCTTACTTTGCTCTGGAACTTTTCTTTTTATTTGTTTGACTTTTATTTATTTATATCCCACTTTTTATTGTTTTGACAAATAACTCAAAAGCAGCGAAAATATCCGACATCCCTTCCTCCTCCTGTTTTCCCCACATTAAGAACTATGACCTGCTCCAGATTACCCTGGCTTTCATGTCTAAAGTGGGACTAGAACTCACAGTCTCCTAATTATCAGCTCAAAGCCACCCAGCGGGCTCTCACGCCTAGAACTCACAGTCTCCTGGTGATTGGCCCAGAATCACCAAGTTGGCTTTCATGCCTAAGGCAGGACTAGAATTCACTGTCTCCTACAGAATGGCCCAAAGTCACCCAGCAGTTTTAATGCTAAGGCAGAACTAGAACTCATTGTCTCCCAGTGATTGGCCTAAAATCACCCAGCAACTTGCATGCCTAAGGTAGGATTAGAATTCACCTTCTCCTGATGATTGGCCTAAAGTCACCAAGTAGCTTTCGTGCCTGAGGTGGGATTAGAATTTACAGTCTCCTAATGATTGACTCAAAGTCACCCAGCCAGCTTTCATGCCTAAGGTGGAACTAGAACTCACTATCTCCTTGCTGGATGGTACAAAATAGCCCAGCCAGCTTTCATGCCTAAGGTGGGACTAGAACTCACTATCTCTGTGATATTTATTTATGACACTGCCACAAGCAGCGACTCCACTGGTGTGACCATCTCTAGCGAGTTTTCACGCTCAGAGAGAGCTGCCTCTGATAATTTATGATACCCTAGACAGTCCAAAATCGCCCAGCTGGCTTTCATGCCTAGGGTGAAACTAGAACTCACATTCTCCTGGTGACTGGCTTAGCATCACCCAGCCAGCTTTTATGCTGGCTTTGAAAAGTCGGGTATCTCAGCTCGCCTTAATTAGGGGCTTTCACTATCTGAATCTTCACCCCTTCAAATCTCCCCCTTCCCTGCTTCAGGTAAGGTATGTAGGATGCCTTGGGAAGTTCTCGGATTATAACGGCAGGCATTTGGGGAGGGTCCCTCTTGAATTACGGGCTTTCCTGGTGGAGGTAAGCAAGGGAGAATTAGCAGAATAATAATGATACAAAGCAAAGATAGCAGCTCCAAAGCATCTGGCACACATGAACATCATCGGCATTGACAAAACCAGTCCATTGCAAAAAGGCAGCTTCGCTTGGAACAGCTGACATCCTGCGACGGTACCTTCAACCCCATCCAACATTCCCCATCTGCCTATCCCAGGTCTTGGGGAAAGACTCCAGAGGTGGACCAAAAGTGCCAAATCCAGTCCGAACATCTGGATAACATGTTAAGAATGGAAAACGCCATTTTCTGGCACAAATTGGCTCATCAAACCACACTGTCTTTTTTTCCCTCTGCCTTTGATCCTTCTGCTGATCGGTTCAGATCATCTTCTAATGGTTTTCTCTTTCTCCTCCTTCCCCCCCCCCACCCCCGCTTCCCTCCCACCCACCCCCAGCACCAACAGCAGGTCCTGGGAGCCATTGAGCGTGCCAAACAAGTGACGGCCCCTGAACTGAATTCCATCATCCGGGTCTGTGATGCTCTTTTTGTTAGAACGGGTGGGAGAGGTGGGGCCTTGGGGATATTGAACCATTAGGAGCACTCCCTGTTTTCATATATCTTCTTGTTTGAGGGGCACGTGGCTTTGTTAATTTAGAGCCGGTGTATGTGTGTGCAACCAAACATGGCAACTTTAAGACTTGTGGACTTCAACTCCCAGAATTCCTCAGCCAACATAACCCCTGACCTAGGTCAGGATTTTGTAAAGTGAGGCTGAGGGATTCTGGGAGTTGAAGTCCACAAGTCTTAAAAGGACCAAGGTTGAGACATAGGCTAAGGGGGCGCTAGTAACTGGTTTCCCCCCATCTGTGGCTGAAAACCTTCCAGCTATGTGATGGGAGGGGGAGGAAATTTCCAGGATCTCTGGTTTTCCTGTAATTGAGACAAACCCACATCTTTCCCCTTGGATAACTAACCCAGTTTGTTAGGTTTCTTGCCCGACGAGCCAAACCATTGTGTGGAGTCCTCACAAAAAAAGCCTGGGAAAGCAGAATGGGTGTGGGGAGGGAATAACCCAGTTTAAGAATGCATCGTGGATGTTCTGATGCTGGCTTAACCTTTCAGAATGAATTTAAAGGGAGTTTGAAGGCCCCAGGTCTTAAAGGTTTGGGGACCCCTGACATAGAGGGAGTTAAGTGAGATGTGGGTGAAGCAAATGTCGCCCCGTTTTGGTGACCTTTCTTGCCACCATTGTTAAGCGAATCCCTGTGGCTGTTAAGTTAGTAACATGGTTGTTAAGTGAATCAGATTTTCCCATTGACTTCACTTGTCAAAAGGCCACAAAAGTGAACCCCGGGACACTGTGACCATCATCAACACCCCACCAGTTGCTGGGCCTCCGAATTTTGATCACGTGATCATGGGGAAATACAGTTTATAAATAAATAAATTTTTATTTATTTATTTTTTTGTCAAGCGATTATAAGATAACAGGTGTAAATATAAATATAGTTATGAATACATGAAATGGATACATATAAGAAAAATTAAAAAAAGAAACAATAGGATAGGGATGGTAGGCACATTGGTAAGTCTTTTTTTTTTCCCCAATGCCCTTGTCACTTTGAATGGTCACTAAGTGAATTGTTGTAAGTCAAAGACTACCAGTAAGTGCTTTTAAGATGTGTGGACTTGAATTCCCAGAATCAAGAGTGCTGCAACGGTCATAAGTATGAAAAATGCTTATAAAGTCACCTTTCTATGAGCCGCGGTGGTGCAGCAGTTAGAGGGCAGTACTGCAGGGCCACTTCTGCTGGCTGCCGGCTGACTACAATTTGGCAGATCAAATCTCATCAGGCTCCAGGTTGACTCAACCTTCCGTCCTTCCGAGATCGGTAAAATGAGGACCCAGATTGTTGGGGACCATAGGCTGACTCTGTAAACCGCTCAGAGAGGACTGTAAAAGCACTGTGAAGCGGTATATAAGTCTTAAGTGTTTTTTGTTTTTAATTAATAATTTTTTATTTTATTTTACAACAAATCCATCTTTCAGTTACACAGTATGTCAACTGGGTACATATATCTTGTACAAATATTTATGTTTAATATACATTTCTTACTATGGTTATATTCATGTTAAAAATTGCTCAACCTTATATACCTTATTATAACAATATTCATTTAACTTCTTACTTTATTTTCCAGCCATTTGTAAAATAAATCCCATATCATATAATATTTCACTTCTTGTTCTTTAATTGCTAATGTTATAAGTCTTAAGTGTTAACTGGAAAAAGGAGGGAGGGAGGAAGGAAGGAAGAAGAAAGAAGAACTGTAGTGACACAGTTGTGAGAATGCAGGATTGCAGAGTGACTCTGTCCACTCAGTTCGATCCTGACCTGCTCAGGTTTGACTTCCGTCCTTCCAAGGTTGGTAAAATGAGGACCCAGATTGTTGGGAACCATAGGCTGATTCTGTAAACTGCTTAGAGGGGGCTGTAAAGCCCTGTGATATAAGCCTCAGTGCTATTGCTATTTTCAGTGCCATTGTAACTCTATAAAACAGTCACAAAATGAACTGTCGTAAATCGAATAATACTTGTAGCGATTGCGATTGGAAGAAGGCAAAGGTGGGGGATGAAAGTGTCTCATTCTTTTATTTCTTGTCTCGTTTTCTCTCCCGGGTCTCCCCTACAGCAGCAACTCCAAGCCCACCAGCTCTCTCAGCTGCAGGCGCTGGCCTTGCCCCTCACCCCGCTCTCCGTGGGGCTGCAGGCCCCCTCCCTGCCCGCCGTGAGTGCCAGCACCGGCCTGCTCTCCCTCTCGGCGCTGGGCTCCCAGGCTCACCTCTGCAAGGAAGACAAGAATGGGCACGACGGAGACGCCCACCAAGAAGACGACGGGGAAAAATCCGACTAGGTGGATCTCGTCCGGTCCGGGGGTGCGGTGGGCAGCATGGGGCAATCCTGGGGGTGGTGTAGAAGATGCCGCATTTAATCCAATTCTGGGGGTGGCGGACAAACTACAGTTCTTCAAAGGGTGAGGTGAGACAAAATGGCAGCAATAACATTTTTGCCCCCTCCTTTTCCTGCCCCTCCTCCATTCCAGCCTCATAACAGGCATGAACGGTTCCCCAAGCAATTGGGGGACTTTGTGTCCTTTTTCTGAGGGATGGACCTCCATCCCCCTTTCTATCTCCCCTCCTCCCTTTAAATTCATTCCAAAAGGTTAAGCCAGCATCAAGAATATCCACGATGCATTCTTAAACTGGGTTATTCCCTCCCCACACCCATGCTGCTTCCCCAGGCTTTTTTTGCGAGGATTCCACGCAATGGCTTGTCTCGTCAGGCCAGAAACTCAACAAACTGGGTTAGTTATCCAAGGGGAAGGAAGGATGTGTCCCGGGGTTCACTATTTCGACTTTCTGACAAGGGAAGTCAGTGGGAAAATCCGATTCACTTAACAACTGTGTTACTAACAAAACAGCCACAGGGATTTGCTTAATGATGGTGGCAAGAAAGGTTGCAAAAATGGGGCAACATTCGCTTCGCCCACATCTCACTTAACTCCCCCTAGGTCAGGACTCCCCAAACTTGGCAACTTTAAGACTTGGGGATTTCAATTCCCTTTAAACTCATTCCGAAAGGTTAAGCCAGCATCAGAACATCCACGATGCGTTCTTAAACTGGGTTATTCCCTCCCCACACTCTGCTGCTTCCCCAGGCTTTTTTTTGCAAGGATTCCACGCAATGGCTTGTCTCGTCAGGCAAGAAACTTAACAAACTGGATTAGTTATCCAAGGGGAAGGAAAGATGTGGGTTTGTGCCCGATCCTAGATTTACAGAGAAACCAGAGATTCTGGAAATTTCCTCCCCCCTCCCATCACACAGCTGGAACTTTTCAGCCACAGGTGGGGGGAGGGGATACCAGTCACTGGCGCCCTCCCAGCCTGTATGTCTCAACCTTGGCCCCTTTAAGACTTATGGACTTCAACTCCCAGAATCCCCTAGCCTCACTTTAATAAATCATGACCAAGGTCAGGGGTCCCAAAACCTGGCCCCTTTAAGACTTGTGGACTTCAACTCCCAGAAATCCTCAGCCAGTTTCCAGAGGTTTGGAGACCTCTGACCTTGGTGGATAGTGTGGAGGGTGTTAAGATTGTTTTGTACAGGTTGTCCTTGACTGATGACCCAATTTGCCTTTGCTAACAAGGTGGTCTGAAGTGACTCGCGCCTGATTGGATGAGCTTTTTTGCCTCGTGGCTGCTGAGCCAATCACTTCTGGCAGGGAAATGCTGGGAGTTGAAGTCCATGTTTCTTAAAATGGCCACCATTGAAAAACTGAGCTTTCCAGCAAAGAAAAGCATCATTCCCTGTCTGATTTGAGATCCCTGGTGCAGTGGCACCCAGTTCCCACCGGGCGCCCATAGTTTTGTGCCCTCTCCCAGTGGGCAAGGCCAGACCCCATTGGGAGAGGGCAACTCCGATAGGGTGGTAACAAAATAGGTCGGCAAAGTTTCTGAAACCTGCCAACCCTCTTAAAAATGCCCCCCAATGGAGAGAAAAGGCTGAAATGCAAAGAATGAAGGTCCCCCACATGTTGCACCCAGCCCCCATCTCCCACCCCCCTTTGCGTCCCCCTATCCTTACCATTTGGATACAGGTAGTCCTCGACTTACGGCCATTCAATTAGTGACCATTGGAAATTAACAATTTCCATTTGTTAATGGAAAAAAAGTAACTTATGATCATTTTTCACACTTACGGTGTTTGCAACATTTCCCCCCGCCCCCATGGTCACATGATCAAAATTCAGGCGTTTGGCAATTGGTTCAGATTTACGACTGTTGGTGTGTCCCGAGGTCTTTAGGATCCCCTTTTAAGGCAAGCCAGTAGGGAAGCCAGATTCACTTAACAACCAGGTTACTAACTTATCAGCTGCGGTTATTCACTTAATAACTGCGGCTAGAAAGATTGTAACGCGGGGCAAACCTCATGGAACAAATGTCTCGCTTAACAACAGAAGTGTTGGACTCAATTTTGGCCATAAGCCGAGGACTACCTATATTCTAACAGAGTCATAGAGGTCTCAGCTTGCCCTCCCAACAGCACAAATTCCCCCTTGTGGGTTGAACACCCCTGACCCTCCCCACCTTCCAAAAATAATCCTAGATCCAGCAAACTCGCCCTTACTTGCAAGTCCTCACCAGCTGCATTCACTGCAACACATTACAGCTCGTCCTAGACTTACAACCATTCATCGAGTGACCTTTCAAAGTGGCAACAGCCTCCCATTCATATGGCCCTCCCCCTGGTCCTGTGATCAGAATCTGGGCACTGAGACAACTGGCGTGTATTTATGACACCTGCAGCGTCCCCGGGATCCCCATTTGCGACCTTCCCAGCTGGCTTCCAAGAAGCGAAACCGGTGAGGAAAGCTGGATTTCCCTTTAATACAACCCCACGGATTCGCTTAACCCCGAAGCGATTTGCTTAACAGCCACAGGCAAACAGGTAATAAGAACGGGGCGACTCCCTTAACCACTGTCTTGCTTAGCTGTGGAAATTCTGGGTCTCCGTTGCGGCCGTAACTCAAGGACGCTCAGAACAACAGGATGGGGAAACCTCTGAAAAGACCACCCTGCACTGCAGGGTGGTCTTGTTTGATTTTGGGTGGTCAACGTAAGCAGCCACCGGTCCCACCGATGATTTCCTTAAAAAGCAAGCAAAATTTGACTCGGGGGTTCAAAAGTTCTGGCTGGGGCCGACCCTGTCAGACTATCTCCGCAAGGCATTGGCTAATTTGCAAACCGCCAGATCCCACTGGATGCCACGTTGGTAGCTTAATTTGCTTTCTCCCTCCTTGGCGGCACTCAGCTCACATCTGCCAATGGGGGCTTCTTCTCTGCGAAATCCATATCGCCACTGATCCCCCTCACACTCACAAGCAGTATCTTCTGGGCTTTGAAAAGCCCCCCCACCCCACATCCCTCGACACCCCTCCTTCCCGCCCCCCCAATTGACTCCTCTCTCGCTGGCCCTCCTCTGCTCCCACCAGCACTGTTTTAGCTAAGCAAGCACCTTTGTCATTATGCATGTCTCTTTGTTTTTAAGGTAGCACAGAAGCAAAAATTTTATATATATATACATATATATATAAATATATATAAATATATAAATATATTAGTTGGGTATCTCTGGCTCTGGGTGAACCTCTTCAATGGCGTGTTGTTTTTTTTTAACCTGCCTTGCTGTTTCCTTTCCCTGCTCTCCTTTTTTCGGGTTAAAAAAAAAAAAAAAGCTGGGATTTGGGAACATCTCTAGAAAGATGGCTCGACTCCTTCTTCTCAGCTGTATTATTCAGCCGGATGGTTTGAAATTCAGGGGGTTGAGGATGTGGGGGTGGACAAGGATGTGAAGGGGTGGATATGCCCCTTCCCATTTCTTTAAAAAAAAAACAGAATACCCCAAGGATCTTGCAGCTCTTCTATCTTTCCATAATGCTACTTCCTGCCTTTTTATTTTTTCTTCTTCCGATTCCCCAAATAAAATTTTACGACAAAGAGAATTTTTCGTGTTTGTATATATTCCTTTTAGAGACAGAGAAGAGAGAGAGAGAAATCTTGTTGGCTCCGTGTGTTTATTAATCACTTGACCCTATATTAAGAGGAACTGAGACAAAATTCTGTATTGAAAATGTAATAGCTGTGCCTTTTCAAATAAAGAAATCAGATTGTTGGTTAAAACTGCGACCACTTCATTATTGCCTTTGTAGTTTTCCTTCATTGCCTTCGGTTTTGTTTCTTTTGGCCAGCACGCAAACCCTTTGCAGCTGAAAATGTGGGTTGAAATATATTGGTTAAAAATCTCCAGTGGAAAAGGTTGAATATATTGTCAGTGTTCCAGAAAATCTACTCCAACAGATAACTCCAAATCAGACATATTCTCAAAGTTGCCTTTTATTAGTATAAAAAACTGGGAAATCCCAAATCTGAAAGTTCCAGGTTTCCCTCCAATAAATAAAATATTATAAAACCAATCCCTGCACCCGTCCATCACATGCCCCAATCACCATTCGTCTCAACTTGAGATGTCCCCTCTACTACTACTCAGTCAGGTACAGGAACAACATGACCTTGACTCTATAAAGAAGAATGTTAGTATGTCTACCATATGCGCTCCATGCAATTCCCCCCTCCCATCTTCCCAGGCTCAAGAATGTGGCAGTATGGAAGCTTCTGGTGCTAATACGGCTTCCGAAGATGACAGATACAGTATTTGGAATTCTCTGTTAATACCATTAGAGGACACTGTGGCTTTATCAAGTGTTATGTTTGAGTGCCTCTGTTGGCAGGGGGTGGTACTCCAGTTATATCAGTGGTCAGGTGACATAAAAGAGCCAATGGGGATTGATCTTTGCTTTATAGACCCAGGTGTCAACTCATAAAGCATTCCTGGCCTGTTCTTGAGTTGCCATAAGGAGGAGAGGGGAGAACTGATGGAGCAGCTCAGTCCCGAAGACCAGAAAAACATACCATGCATACCTTTCTCCAGATGGTATTGATTGAGAAAGTGCTCTGTTGGAGAATGTGATTTATGACACCCTGGAAGTGTTCTGACCCAACCTGGTTCCAAGAGAGCAAACACAAGACAAAGGCAGCAGCCCCCACCTTTTAAGGTTTCATCCACAGATACTGTTTCTTCACAGGTAAAAGGCTGCTTCCAACTAATTAGCTCCGACAAGAAAGAGCCTTGCCAAGTTGTTTTTCAAGGCTGCCAAAAAACCCACAGATAAATAGTTTACAAGAGTTTTCAAGTACTAACTATAATGTCCATGAGGCTGAGTTTCAGAGCGTTTTTGCTTCTGCAAAGAATGCTTCTTCAAACCTGGCTTTTATCTTCGAGGGAGGGGCCATTATCTTGCAGCCTTATTCTCAAGTTGCCCATGCTGCTGTAACTGGCCGCTCTTACGAGCAATCCTGTGCACACACACACTTGCCAACCTCCTAATCACTGCTGCCAGCCCCCACAATCTCTGAAGGCAGCAGTTCACTCCCTAATGGTCCTGGCTCCTCATCTGAGTCCTCGCTTTCCTCCATCGTCTGCACCTGCCGCCAGCTAACCACAACAGGAAGGGTGAACCACAACAGGAAGGGTGAAACGGTCATAGGTGGGCAGTAAATTACATAGGGCAGAGCTGACTGCACTTCAGAAAATGCCAACTTGTTGCTCCTAATGGATTTCTTTTGAAACTTAGCTTGAGGCTCATGAATTAATTAGGGCATCTGTGGGAACCCTGACACCAGGTTTGTTTCCCACATCAAACTTTTTGCTTGAGATAACAATGTGTAGTCCGCAATGGAACTGCATCTACATAATAAGAAGCATGCAGTGGGGTACCCTGAGATTCTGTCTTAGGCCCAGTATTCTTGAATGACTTCACAGACAATTTAGATGGGGTAGAAGGAGAACATATCAAATTTGCAGATTTTGATGAGTTCTCATCAAAATCTGGGACGATCAATACCCCAAAAGATAAGCTCAAGATCCAAATGGATCTCGACAGACTTGAACGCTGGACTTTTATCCAACAAGTGGAATTTAATGGTTAGAAAAACAGACTTAAGGCCCTAGGAAGGCGGTTGTAACTTGTGGAGTACCTGTATTCCTGTTTTAAAGATTACACTGCAGTTTTCATCTGTCAACCCAAGAGAATCTTGATTCCAGCAAGCCTTCTTACGAGAGGGTCAAGAGGGACTTTGGGAATAATAATCAATTCAAGAGCTGTTAGTTGCCAACTCCATAAGACGGAGACTAAATGCAAAATCTCATTATTCATCAGTTGTGTCCCAGGGTTGCCGTTGTTTTTAACATTTTCTGTTCCCCCACAGCCCAATTTTGTCAGGAATATTCAAATGCTTGCCGGAGTAGACCAACAAAGCAGCCATGAAATCAGTCAATGAATTAGTGGTACTGGTTAAGCGGCTAACCTAGAAATCGGGGGATGGCTAATTCGAATTTTGCTTTAGGCATGAAATCTGGCTGGATGACTTTGATCCAATCACCAGGAGATGGTAAATTCTAGTCCCACCTTAGGCATGAAAACCAATTAATGATGTTGGGCCAATTGCTAGGAGACTGGGAGTTCTAGCCCTATCTTAAATATGGAAGCTGGTCAGGATGTCTTTGAACCAATCACCAGGAGTCTGGGAATTCTAGTCCCATCATAGGCATGAAAATCAGTTGGGTGACATTGGGCCAATCGCTAGGAGACTGGCAGTTCTAGTTCCTATTTTAGCTATGGAAGCTGGTCAGGATGTCTTTGGGCCAATCACCAGGAGATTGGAAGTTCTAGTCCCACCACAGGCATGAAAAACAGTTGGGTGACTTTGGGCCAATTGCCACAGGACTGGGTGTTCTAGTCCCACTTTAGGCATGAAAACTAGCCGGATGTCTTTGGGCCGATCACCAGGTCACTGGGAATTCTAGTCCCATTGTAGGCATGAAAACCTGATGGGGGATTTTGGGCCAAACTCTAGCAGACTGGGAGTTCTAGTCCTGCCTTAGCCGTGAAAGCTGCCTGGGTGATTTTAGGCCAGCCCCTCTCTCTCCTACCACAATCCACCTCACAAGATTGTTGCTGTGGGAAAAATAGGAGGAGGAGGAAGGAATATTATAGCACATTTACCTCCTCGAGTAACTTCTAAATCAGATAAAAATCTAACAAAAGTGAATAGGGGCAAAAAAAAAAAAAAACTGATCCAAGCAAGCTACGATCCAGTCGCTTGTCTGCAAGAGTGACCGCCAATTCTGAGGTAAACTGTAGCCAAGTGTAGGCCTCTCTAGGCCTAGGAAAGCAATCAGTCAGGCCAAAGGCTCAGCTATCCCCCTTGGGCCAAGGATGCAGACCTGAAAACTATCCAGCAGCCTGCAAAATCTCTTCCCTTCTCTTCCTGCTGGATTTTTGTTCTGCCTTGATGGCTCAGGGGCATTTCTGGAAGTAAGACGATGTGTGTGTGGGGGGGGGGACGGGGGACGTTTGGGCTTGAAATAAAGACGTTGGCTTGGTTTCCTTCCTCTCTCCAAACGTGGCTCATGCAAATGCTGGCTGGGAAAAAAAGGGGGGAGGGGGAGGCAGCAAGGCAGGGATCATCAATAATTGAAACCCTACTCAAGAGGCCTTCACAGCAGCAGCAGCAGCGCCCGAGGAGGGGGAGCAGGGCAAGATAAATTGCCAATTGCCTTTGCCAACTCGGGAGCAGGACTCCTGACGGGCACGGAGCCAGCCTCTACACAGCAAGAGCAGAGCATGTGGACAGTTTTTGCAAATCTATCCTCGGCGCAAGCAGGCAGGCTGGCGGCATTGCTGAAGGCCAAGCCACTGCCAAGGAGGCGCAGACCGCCAGCAGGCCGGCAAGATTCACGGCCCGGCGTTTTATGGCTGGCGTCGTTGGCAGATTGAAGGATCAGATCTGGGTTGAGTCTTCCAGCCCACCAGGAAGGATTTACTTGCTCCACTGTCTTCGGGAAAAGAGCCTCTGCTATGAGAGTCAAATCCAAGGGTTGGAAAAGACAGGAGAATAGAAAAATATAATAGAAATAGAAATAGAATATATGGAATAAGGATAGAAGAGAAGAGAAGAGAAGAGAAGAGAAGAGAAGAGAAGAGAAGAGAAGAGAAGAGAAGAGAAGAGAAGAGAGAAGAGAACAGAACAGAATAGAATAGAATAGAGTAGAATATCGAATAGAAATAGAATATAGAATAGGATATGTAATGCAATGGATATGCAATGCAATGGAATAGAATAAAATAGAAAAGAATACAGAATAGAACAGAGTAGAATAGTATAAAGTAGAATAAAAATAGAGTAGAATTGAACATAGAATATAACAGAATAGAATACAGAGTAGAATAGAATGGAGTGGAGTGGAGTAGAGTAGAGTAGAGTACAGCAGAGCAGAGCAGAGTAGAAATAAAAATAGAAATAGAAATAGAAATAGAAATAGAAATAGAATAGAATAAAATAGACTATAGAATAGAATAGAATAGATTAAAATAGACTATAGAATAGAATAGATTAGAATAAAATAGAGTATAGAATAGAATAGAATACAGAATAGAGTAGAATAGAATACAACACAACACAACACTACACAACACAATACAATACAATAGAATAACAGAGTTGGAAAGGACGTTGGAGGTCTTATAGTCCAACCCTCCTGCTTGAGCAAAAGGCTCTGTACCATTTCAGACAAATCTCTTCTTGAAAACCTCCAGGAATAGAGGCTTTCCCCACAACTTCTGAAAGCAAGCTGTGCCATTCCACTGGTTGGTTGTTCTCTCTGACAGGAAATTTCTTCTTATTTCTAGGTTGGAGTCTCTTTGATAAATTTCCACCTGTTACTGGTAGTCCTCCACTTACAACAGTTCATTTACTGACCAATTATGGCACTAGAAAAAGTGACTCACGGCTGTTTTTCACACTTACAACCATTGCAGCATCCCCATGGTCATGTGGTCAAAATTCAGAGGCTTGCCAACTGACTCATATTTCTGACAGTTGCAGTGTCCAGGGTCATGTGACCACCTTTTATGACTTTCTGACAAGCAAAGGAACAGGGGAAGCCAGATTCACTTAACATCCATTTGACTAACTTAACAACCGTAGTGATTCATTTGACAAGAGTAACAAGAAAAGGTTGTAAAATGGGGCAAAAGTAACTTAACTGTCTTGCTTAGCAATGGAATGTTTGGTTGTAAGTCAAGAACTACCGTGTTCTCCCGAAAATAAGACCCTGACTTATATATATTTTTTCACCCAAAAAGGGCACTAGGTCTTATTTTGGGGGGATGTCATCCACTGGCTAACCCCACTTGCATGTGTCGCTCCCAGTCTCTTTTTCGCTGTCAGAGGCCTTGCCAGCCTTGCTGGGTGCAGAAGAGATGGGCCAGTGAGACAGGTGTTGAGGTGTGCCAGGCCTGGCTACAACTGTCCAAAGTTTAGGAGGGCAGCTCCACCCTCCCATCCCCACCCTAGCTTAATTTTTACCTGTCCACTCTGGAGTGGGCGGGATCTTAATTAGGGCTTATTTTGTGGGTAAGGCTTATATTAGGCACACATGTCAAAATCAAGCTAGGACTTACTTTCAGGATAGGTGGTATTTTCAGGGAAACAGGGTACCTGTATTTCTTGTCCTGCCTTCAGGTGCTTTGGAGAATAAGTTGACTGTCTCATTTCTACATGGCAGCCCCTCAAATATCAGAAGACTGCGATAATGTCCCCACTAGTCCTTTTTTTCATTAAACTAGACATGCACAATTCCTGCAACCATTTGCTGTATGCTTTACAGCTTCAAATTCATGTAGTCTTAGTAGACAATCGCTTAAACATGATCCAGCTGTGTGTGGCAACAGCCAAAAAGGCAAATACAATCTTTGGTTGTATAAACAGAGGTATAGAATCAAAATCATGTGAACTATTATTAGTACTGCTTCAAAAATCCTTAGTAAGACTACCGATGAGCTTCACATTTCATCTCCATATCTCTATCAGGATGAAAGTCCAGAGGTGGCATTCAGCAGGTTTTGACCAGTTCTGGAGAGCTGGTGGTGGAACTTTTGAGCAATTCGGAGAACTGGCAAATCCCACCTCTGACTGGCCTCGCCCCCATCTATCCTCCACCTCCCGAGTCCCAGTTGATGGGCTGGGTCTTCTTTGGTTGCCCTGCACAGGAGAACAGAGCTGGAAAGCAGGTTAGTGGGGTGGAGAGGGAATGGGGATTTTGCAGTAACCTTCTCCTGCCATGCCCACCAAGCCATGCCCACAGAACAGATAGTAAAAAAATTTGAATCCCACCACTGTGAAAGTCCATATATAAATGAAGTATATTATCAGAGAATTAAGCACGGTATGAAAGTGAATGAAGTCACAAATCCCTCTGCTTCTTAAAACTGCTCCCATCAGTAAGGGGGAGCCTCCCTACTGCTCCCCAATTTAAGTTCAGGCTTGGATGAGGTTGTTGACTGCCAACTAGGTGCCCAGGGGCCCATGTTCCAGCCAGTAAAAAATTACCAGAAGATATTCCCTGGGAAGTCAGGAAAAGAATTGCAATCCACATGGGAAACTGAGTTGAGAGGGCAGGCTTGATACCCTCACACTTCAGCAGCCTCAGAAGGAAGCTGGAGATGGTTAATGGTGTGGAAATCTGGCAGCTGCTGGGCGCTAAAAGCCTCTAAGAAATTACAAAGTCCTGAGCAGGAAATTACCAAAGGATTCTCTCAAGGGGAGGAGAAGAAGTGTTGTTGATATTACTATTATAAACTTTTATTCATTAAACATACTGAACATTTAAAAATTTATCACAAATATCATTAACAGGCGCTAATGGTTGATACAGGTTGCACCATTATTATTATTATTACTATTATTACTATTATTACTATTATTACTATTATTACTATTATTACTATTATTATTATTATTATTATTATTATTATTATTATTATTATTATTA
>BLBF01000042.1:28167556-28183236 GCA_015471245.1 Laticauda colubrina | reverse complement strand
ATTCTATTCTATTCTATTCTATTCTATTCTATTCTATTCTATTCTATTCTATTCTATTCTATTCTACTACTCTAATTCTTATTCTTATTCTGTTCTGCTCTACACCTTATTCTATTCCATTCCACTCCTTATTCTTATTCTAATTTTATTTCTATTCTGTTCTATTCTTATTCTGTTCTATTCTACTCTATTCTAATTCTAATTCTAATTCTAATTCTATTCTACTCTACTCTAAATCTTATTCTCTTCTATTCCACTCCTTAGTCTTATTCTTTATTCTTAATTTTATTTCTATTCTGTTCTACACTAATTCTTATTCTATTCTATTCCACTCCTTATTCTAATTTTATTTCTATTCTGTTCTACACTAATTCTTATTCAATTCTAATTCTACTCTTTTACTCTCCTCTCCTCTAATGCTTATTCTTATTCAACTCTAATTCTAATTCTATTCTACTCTAGTTGTTATTCTTATTCTATTTTGTTCTGCTCTACTCTAATTCTAATTCTATTCTAATTCAATTCTACTTTAATTCTAATTCTAATTCTAATTCTTATTCCTATCTATGCTACCCCAGCTTTTCGTTTATTCGCGTTGGCTTCTGCAAGAGGAGGGGAGGGCCGGCCGGGATCCACCTTAAACCTTTTCCGTGCGCGAGATTTTCTCCCGACCCCGACCCCCCCCCCCCCCCCCCGTCGGCTTGTCAATCGGCAGCGCTTCCCGCACAGGACCGCGATCAGATTTGGCACCCCCACCTCCAGTGTTTGCGCACACACGCACGCACTCATAACACGCACACCGCTTCCTTGCACACTCGGAGCAAATTCTCCCCTTCCTTTTGAAAGGGCTCGCAAATCTTCCCCTCCTCTTTCCTTCCTTGCTAAGTGCTCTTTAAGATAGGGGCGTTGGGGGGGTGGGGGTGGGAAGAGAGAGAGACGTCCCCCCCCCCCTTCTGCTGGTATTGAACACGCTTCTCCTTTGACCCGCGTGTGCAAATACTTCTCTTTTTCCCTGCTCACGTAAAATTCTTTAAAAAATATATATACATATATATATATATATATATATATATATATCCCCTTCCTCTTTTCTTTCTTTCTTTCTTTCTTTCTTTCTTTCTTTCTTTCCTTCTTTCCTTCTTTCTCCCTCGTTTTGCTTTTATTTTTCAATAAATAAGGGCATGACACGGAAACCTTGCTGAAATCTGAAAGGCTGAAGGAGCGCTCCCACCCACCCACTCCCCAATTTCTTTGGGGTGGGGGGCCGTGTCCCCCAGGATGTATTCTCAAGGACGGCATGCCGTAAGTATACCACCTTGGTTGGGGTGAGGGGTTGAGTTGCTTGGATGGAACTTGGAGGGGTTGTATCCTGAGGGAGTTGGGGGAATGGGACTTCGGGGGGGGGGGTGGTTTCTGATAAAACTGGATGGAGAAAGGGGTGCAGTGATGTAAAATAACAGAATTACAGAATAACAGAGGTGGAAGGGACCTTGGAGGTCTTCTAATCCAACCCCCTGCCTAGACAGGAAACCCTACACCACTTCAGACAAATGGTTATCCAATCTCTTCTTAGAAACTTCCAGTGTTAGAGCATTCCCACCTTCTGGAGGCAATGATTATTGTTCTCTCAGTCAGGAAATCTAGGTTGCTTCTCTCCTTGATTAGTTTCCATCCTTATTGTTTCTTTGTCCTGACTTCTGGTGCTTTGGAAAATAATTTGAAAACCTTTTCTTTGGGGCAGCCCTTCAAATGCTGGAACACTTCTATCATGTCTCCCCTAGTATCTCCCTGAGATACTAGAAGACTGCTATCATGTCTCCCCTAGTTTCTTCTTTTCATCAAACTGGACATACCCAGTTCCTGCAACTGTTCTTCATATGTTTTAGCCTCTAATCCCCTAATCCTCTTTGTTGCTCTTCTCTGCACTCTTTCTTGAGTCTCAACATCTTTTTTTTATATTGTGGCGACCAAACCTGCATGCATTAGCTTCCATCCATTTCTTCTTCTTGTCCTACCTTCAGGTGCTTTGGAGAATAGCTTGACTCCCTCTTCTTTGGGGCAGCCCCTGAGATACTAGAAAACTGCTCTCATGTATCCCCTAGTTTCTTCTTTTCATTTAAACTAGCCAGGCCCAGTTCCTGCAACTGTTCTTCATATGTTTTAGCCTCTAATCCCCTAATCATTTTTGCTGCTATTCTCTGCACTCGTTCTAGGGTCTCAACATTTCTTTTACATCGTGGCAATCAAAAAACTGGATTCCAAGTGTAGCCTTACCAAGACTTTATGAAGTGGTATTAACACTTCATGTGATTCTATCCCTGTTTATGCAGCCTAGAACCGTGTTGGCTTTTTTGGCAGCTGCTGCCATACGGCTGGCTCATCTTTAAATGGTTGTCCGCTAGAACCCCAAGATCCTTCTCATACTTACTGCTATGAAGTTTAGGCTTGGGAAGGGGGGATTCAAAGTGTTGGGTTGGCCCCCCAGGTCTCTGCTTGTTGACTCACAGCAGCTGGTTTTCCCAAAATAAAAGTGTTAAAATACACTACACTTACATCAGTTCATTTAGCTGAAAAAAAAAGAGACTTAGGAGCATTTTCCACACTAACGACCGTTTTAGCATCCCCACGGTCACGGGATCAAAATTCAGCCGCTTGGCAACAGACTCATCTTTATGACGGTCACAGTGTTCCGGGGTCACGTGATCCACTTTTGCGACCTCTTGACAAGCCAAGTCCGCAGGGGAAAAACCAGATTCACTTCACAACCGTTTTTAAGCCTATGGAAGGAGGAGAAGCACATGAGGGGAATCAAAATGGGGAATTACCTTTCCTTGTCACCATTGCTCCAGCCACTCTTCTTCAGCCCTGTGTTACTTCAGCAGAGTGTTTTAACACCTCCTGCTGGGATTCAAGCCCATTGGGGGCCTAATAGGACCTAAAACCTAGACCAGGCTTGGCCTTGAGGCCTGTAGGGCCTGGTCTACTTTGGAGAAGGGGACCAGGTCTCCCACCGGAACTAAGCGCCTCACCTTCACCGTTGTCAAGATCCAGCAGTTAGTAGAGGCTGATGGCCCAGCTCTGGTCCTCTTTTTCTGGGCGCTGGAGTGGTTGGAGAAACGGTCCGACACTGCCTGTCGATTCAAGATGGCTGCCGGCCACACGGTCCTCTGTTTCACCACGGAGGCCCAAAACTGGCTCTGCATCCTTTCCCTGAGCTCTGGTGAATGGGAGCAGCAATCTGGCTGGCCGCCTTGCCACGCAGCCTCCTTCTTCACCACTAATTAATCAGCTGCAGTGATTCACTTAACAGCGGCAAGAAAGGTTGTACAACAGGGCAAAAGTCAACAAATGTCTCACTTATCCACAGAAACTTTGGGCTCTGTTGTGGTCGTAAGCCAAGGACTACCTGCATTTGCAAGTCAAAATGAATTTATCTGCCAGAAATGGATTTTCAGCTAAGCACGGAAAAAACTTGGGACTCTGGAATCTGGCAAGAATCAGAGCCAGGATTTTTCTTGCCTCTTCTTAAAAGTCCAGTGTTTTCTTTTCAGCTGAGTAATTAATCCTTTATGATTAATTGCAAGTCCTTCTGTATTTCTTTGTGTATTTGAACCCAAAAGGTCACTGTTCCAGTGGGGAGAGGCTACAAAAGCATATTTTTTAAAAGGAAAAAGAACCAACAAATTTTGAAGGATGGAAAAAGCCCCCATCCTGTTTGACCAGAGTGGCCATTTCTGTTTTCGTGGGTACTGGGTTCAGATCCGTCTGCATGGGTGACAAGCCCAGATTTTGGATTGGATGGAAGGAAGGTGATCCTTCCGCTTATTCACACAACATGTCATGCCCCGCACCCTGTTGGAGTCTGAATCCAAGGAGGAAGACAAACAGGAGAGTAGCTCCGTTGGCTGAGGAGGAAACTGGGGAAGAGCAAAGTCCGGCTGGGCAGAGCAGAGCAGAGGTAGAATAAGGGAGAGGGGGTTTAGAGGAAGACCCAGGCCCACACCCTCTTCATCCTGGGGCACGCAGGGAAGAACAGAGAAGAGAGCAATGTGGGTTGCATGGCTTACGAGGGAGGAAAGGGCCCTGATTCCCTTCACAAGACATATCTGGGAAGGGACTTTAGAGGAGAGGCAACTGGGAGGGGTTGTTGTCGGGAACAAATGCTGAGTTCACTTAGTTTTGGCTGCTGTTATCTGAGGTTCTGGCATCCTCCCAACTGGTTTGATTTACTGCCATGTTACTTCACTTCTGGAACTCCTTATCTTGTTCTGCCAGATTTATTATCTTATCTTGCCTTGTTGAATTTATAGTTTAGTATTTTCTGTTTACACCATTTTGGATTGGAATATCTGCAGTCAAAGGCTGTTGCAGGTTTCTGGGAGAGTTTTTCTTCAGACTGGAAGGTAACCGGACATTGGGGCAAAGTTGGAGCAAATAAAGGGACCCCTACTTATTCTCTGGCTGGGTTGCCTTTATGCCACGCCCCAGGTCATCACACAACACATCAATCCAGGTCAAGGAAGGACCTAACGGATGCATTGACAGAGCCCAGTTCAGTATAAAATAAATAACGATAGTTAACTAGGTTAATGTGGATATGTGTATGGGGGGACAGGAAGTTTGAGAAGGTTGTGTGAACTTAGCCTGCTTGGTGTAGGAGTCCTTGTAAACCTTAAAACTGAAATGTTCAATATATGACCACAATTGAGCCCAAAATTGATGTTGCTAAGTGAAAAAAATGGTTTAAGCGAGTTTTGCCCCATCTTACGACTTTTCTTGCCACAGTGGTTAAGTGAATCACTGCTGTTGCTAAATGAGTAACATGGTTGTTAAGTGAATCTGACTTCCCCATTGACTTTGCTTGTCAGGAAGTCATAAAAGGGGATTACGTGACGCCCCCCAGGTCGCTGCAACTGTCATAAATGTGAGTCAATGGCCAAGCACTCAAATGTAAATCACGTGACCAGGGGGAGGTGCAATGGTCGTAAGTGTGAAAAATGATTTTAAGTCACTTTTTTCAGTGCCATTGTGACTTGGAACGGTCACTAAATGAACTATTGTAAGTTGAGGACTACCTGTACTAGGTAACATAATTAGGTTATTTATGGGGCAAACACACCCCTGTGAGTGCCTTCTTTTTTAATCAGCCTTAAAGAAGCAGGAAACATCATTCACACAACAGGTTCAGCTCATTTACTTTATTACACTTGTAGCTGATCACTGGGAATCAGGAAGTAATTGTCTAATTTGAATTCCCACAAGTGTTGTTTTCACCTTATTTATTTGTTTGTTTGTTTGTCAAACATGTTGTTAGTTGCAAAGTTGTGTCTGACCCATCACGACCCCATGGGCAACATTCCTCCAGGCCAGAGGTGGTATTCAGCTGGTTCTGACCAGTTCTGGAGGACCGGTAGCTGAAATTTTGAGTAGTTCAGAGAACTGGCAAATCCCATCTCTGACTGGCCCCGGCCCCATTTATTTGCTGCCTCCCAAGTCTCACCTGATTGGCTGCATCTCCTTTTGTTGTCCTGCACAGGAGAATGGAGCTGGAAAGCAGGTTAGTGGGATGGGGAGGGAATGGGAATTTTGCAGTATCTTTCCCCTTCCACCAAGCCGTGCCCACTAAGCCACACCCACAGAACTGGTCGTAAAAAAATTTGAATGCCACCTCTGATCATGACTCCATGAACAACGTTCCTCCAGGCCTTCCTGTGATGACCCAGGGTGTGGAACAAAGGCAACACACTCACATAAGTAAGAAGAGTCCCTTTAATACCTCCAACTTTTCCCCCAATGTCCAGGTTACCTTCAGCTGGAGAAAAAACTCTCCCAAGAACAATCTTTAAGTGGAGGAAATTAAATCTGAAAACAAAGTACATACAAACTGTAAATAAAAATCCACACAAACCATGATGCAGCAATTAACTTGACAGGGCAGGATGAGGAATTGCAGACTTGAAAGGCCAACAAGACACACACAGTTGTGAAGATGCCAGGAACCCAAATAACTCTCGACAATAGCAGATAACTCACAATTTGCTTCCAACAAGTTGCTGTGCTCAGCTTTTCTTTTTAAACACTGTGTTCACAGCTGAAGCTAATGAAGGGAATCAGGGTCCTTTCCTCCCCGGTAAGCCACGCAACTCATGTTGCTCCCTTCTCCATTCCTTTCTGCATGCCCTAAGAAGAAGAGGGGTTGGGCTTGGGATTCCCTCTGAATTCCCTCTCCCTTGCTCTGTCTCTCTCCTGCTCTGTCCAGCCGGACTTTGCCCTTCCCCAGTTTCTTCCACAGCCAACGGAGCCACACTCCCGCTCCCTGTCAACTGCTCGGGCCTCTCCCTCCGAATCAGATTCCAACATGGGCATGACACTTCTTGTCCTCTACCATCCCATGGAGTCCATTTAAGCTCACACCGACTGCTTCAGTGACTCCCTCCAGCCACCTCATTCTCTGCCATCCTCTTCTTCTTTTGCTCTCAATCTTTCCCAGCATTAGGATCTTTTCCAGTGAGTCCTTTCTCATGAGGTGGCCAAAGTATTTGAGTTTCATCTTCAGGATCTAGCCTTCTAAAGAGCAGTCAGGGTTGATCTCCTCTAGGACTGACCGATTGTACAAGATAACAAGCATACGTATGAACATAAACAGGAACAAAGGAAGTAAATACAGATAAATGGGGACCATAAGACAGAAATGGTAGACACGCTGGTGCAGTTATGCACTCCCCCTTTAAGGATCTCTCAGGAACAGGGTGAGGTCCACGGGAGACAGTTTGAGGTTGAAACTGTATGGGGTTGAGGCTGTAACAAGGGAGTCCAGTAGGGCGTTCCAGGGGTTGACCACTCTGTTATTGAAGTCCCATTTTCTGAAAATGAGTTTGGAGCAGTTTGCATCAGTTATTTGCCCATGTATGATTGTGGTTGAACTGAAGAAGTTGTTGACAGGCAAAATGTTGTAGCTGACAATTATTCTTAGATCAGACCGCAGGTATAATAATACAATATATAATCTATCTTTCTATCTATCTTTCTATCTGTCTGTCTGTCTGTCTGTCTGTCTATCTATCTAATTATTGATATCTATCTATCTAATATATAAATACTATATTTATTTCTATATCTATATTTCTTTTTCTTAACTTTTCGCGGGTATTTACATGTATGGTATTCAGCTTTTTTGGGGTATTTTCCAAAATCATTATAGTTGTGCATTTAAAGTTGTAGCAACGTTTTGGCAGAATCTCATCTGCCATTATCAGGCTTCTGTACAGAACTCAATACAGAAGCCTGATGATGGCAGATGAGATTCTGCTGAAACATTGCTACAACTTTAAAAGCACTACACACACACACACACACACACACACACACACACACACACACACATACATATATACATATATACATATATACATATATACATATATACATATATACATATATACATATATACATATATACATATATACATATACACATATACACATATATACATATATACATATATACATATATACATATATACATATATACATATATATATATATGCTGTTTAGCTTCCTTCGGGTATTATCCCACGTCATTGTAGTGCTGTTAAAGTTGTAGCAACGTTTCAGCAGAATCTCATCTGCCATCATCAGGCTTCTGTATGGATGTGGGTCTCACAGCTTCTGGTTTCAAATTCGAGGCTGGTCTATTCTGATTGGCTAGGAGCCTGGGTCTGTGTTCACTGGACTTGGAGTTTGATTGATTGGTGTTTCTGGTTTCTTCTGTCTGTTTTGTGGCTTTGATTGGTTGGCAACCCTCTGTTCCTGTGTTGGAGGCTTTCATTGCAGCTTGGCTTCGTGTGAAAGGATGGCTGCTATCCATGAGGAAGCTAGGTTTCACCTGGGGTGCCTGGTGAGGGCGTGTTTGAGGGTGTCTGATGCCTCCAACTCAAACACCAATCAAACACCAATCAATCAAACTCCAAGTCCAGTGAACACAGACCCAGGCTCCTAGCCAATCAGAATAGACCAGCCTCGAATTTGAAACTAGAAGCTGTGAGACCCACATCCATACAGAAGCCTGATGATGGCAGATGAGATTCTGCTGAAACGTTGCTACAACTTTAAAAGCACTACGATGATGTGGGATAATACCCGAAGGAAGCTGAACAGCATATATATATATATATGAGAGAGAGAGAGATATATCTTTGGTTATTCGGGTTTTCTCCCACGTAAAATTGGAAGTATCTAGACAACGTTTCGATGAAGTCTCATTCATCATCTTCAGGCTTGTTTCTTCGGCTCTGTGCTTCTCAGAGTAATGTGAGCTTGCAGCTGCTTCTTCCTTTTAACTGCTCGTGGGGGTGTGACTTGATTGAGTGGGGGCTTGGCTGTGTTCTAATTGGCTGGGGGTGTGTTCTCATTGGTTGGGGGTTTGGCTGTGTTCTGATTGGTAGGGGGGTTGGCTGTGTTCTGATTGGTAGGGGGGTTGGCTGTGTTCTGATTGCCTGGGGGTGTGTTCTGTTCAGGTGGGGGCTTGGTTGTGCTAAGGTTAGTCTTAGTTGCTGGGGGATTTGAGCTGGTGAGCTGTGATCCTGTTGTTTGGCTTCGCGTTTGTGGTCATGCCACATCTTCATGATGGGTGTCAGTTCACTTCATGTATGGGTCAGAGGGGTTTGAAGCGGATAGTGATGCAGCTGCGGTACGGCTTCAGGTCCATGGTCGTGTCTCATCTTCTGTGTGGGTGTGAGTCTTTTTTCTACATGGAAGTGTGGTGGTAGCATCTTGTGTGGCACTCGTGGGTGTGGGTCTGGTGTCATTCTTCATGTTAGGTACTTGTTTATTAATGAGGGCAGGTTTCCAAATGGCTGGTAGGCGGGAGGTATCATCTCGTTTATTCGTGCTGTGTGGGCGTTTTTCTATATCTATGGCTTCTCTGATTATTCTGTTGTTGAAGTGTTCGGTTTTGGCGATAGTTCTGGTATTTTTAAAGTCAATTTCATGTCCTGTGGCTTTGAAGTGTTGGACCAGGGAAGAGGTCAGTTCTTCTTTTTTGATTGGGTTCTTGTGTTCTTCAATGCGTGCACTTATTCTTCTGTTAGTTTGTCCGATGTATGTGATGGGGCAGGCAGTGCAAGGGATTTCGTATACTCCTTGGTTTTCTAACTCGATTCTGTCTTTAGGGTTTCTTAGGATGGTGGATATTTTTCTGTTTGTGCAGAATGCTCTTTTAATGTTGTGTTTTTGGAGGATCTTGCTGTTTTTGTCTGTAGTGCCTTTTATATATGGGAGGAGGGCTTTGCTGTTCTCTTGTTCTCTGCTTTGGATTTTGGTTGGGGTTTCTTTTTGGATTAGGTGGGTAATTTTTTTTTTTTTGTTAAATCCATTGACTGTTAGTACATTAAAGCTAGGTCACACTGGCCGATGGATGCAAAACGTATGCAAAAAGGACACAGCGGATGAGCAAAATTTCAGGGGTGGCTCCATCCGTTGTTATCCGCTCTCAAAAGTGCCCCAAATTTGCATAAACACAATGGAAAACAACAGAAAGGAACGGACAGGGGGAGGATGTAGCGGGGATGTAAAGAGGATGTTCGTAGGAAGCCTAGCAGATGAAAGCGGATGGAAGCGGATGACACATCCGTAGGGCTTCTGAGGGAGAATAGGAAAGTGGACGCGTAGCGGAAGGAGCGGACGCGTAGCGGATGACGCGGATGCATCACGGACGCCAATAGGTTGCATAGCGGATGCGTAGTGGATGCAAAGCGGTCACTGCACATGCGGGGAGGATGAATTGCGTCAGCTCCACAGATATAAAAGGATGCAGCTCGCAAGCAGTCACCATTCAGAGGAAAGACCTGCTGCCAGAGACATCTTGAGAGAACACCATGGGGAAGAAGAGGAAGCCTGTGCCTACTCCTGCCAGCCCTGGCAAGAAGGACAGAACCACCATCCTACCCCCTGGTGCTGACTCTGAAGCTGCTGGTGCTTCTGCTGCTGCTGCTCCTGGTGTTGCTGCTGCTGGTGCTTCTCCTGCTGGTGCTTCTCCTGCTGGTGCTGCTGGTGCTTCTCCTGCTGGTGCTGCTGGTGCTGCTGATGCTTCTTCTGCTGCTGGTGCTGCTGCTGTGATGGACTAGCCCCAAGGCCCTCAAAGCCCTGCTGCTGAAGGCCCTTAAGCCCCTGCCAGAGGGAGGAAGAGGCAAGGCAAGGAGAAGGGAGAGAGGAAACAGTACTCCATTTCCGAAGACCATGAGGAGGAGGTGCTGGAATGGCTGAGGGAGAACGAGTACCTGTGGAGGAAGGGCCACAGGCTCTATCGTGACACCAAGAGAAAGCAGGCAGCTTGGAGAGAGAAGGTGGAGAGCCTGGGCTACACTTCAGATTTACTCCTTGGATGGTGGAAGCACATGAACACCTGGTATGGCAAGCTGCACCTGAAGAAATCTGGGCAAGCTGCTGTCAAGCTCACTGACCGGGAGACCTATGTCATGGCCAGGTGCAGCTTCCTGGAGGGTGAGATCCGCCACCGAGGAGCAGCCCCTCTGTCAACCCTCTCCCTCAGACAGCCCACAGAGAGCCACTCCTCTTCCAGCCAGGAGACAGCTACAATGTCCAGGCAGGTGTCTTTGGAGGGCCCCATGACAGAGACCCCCCTGACAGCTGCACTTCCCATGCCGGAGGACATGGAGGATCCCCTGTCTCAAATGGAGCAAGAAGAAGCAGCCACCAGAGACCAAGCCACCCCCACCCCCAGCTCCACCTCCACAGAAAGCAGGCAGAGAGGCAGACCAGAGGGACAGAGCCACACTGTCCTCTTGGAGATCAGGGACACAATCAAAGCCAGCACAGATCTCCTCTCCCAGCTGGTCCACTTTGACATACCATCCTCGAACCACAAGCCCTTCATCACATACGTGAGCCAGACCCTCATGCACATGCCCGAGGCCCAGTATCAGGTGATGAAGGAGAGGATCACAGCTCTTCTGCACCACCCTCCAGGCCCAGATGAACCTGCTCCTACCCACTCCAGGTCTGCTCCTCCACCCCAGGCGATGTCACAGCCCTTCCATGGATTTCAACAGCCCCTCAACTACCAAGCCTACCACTACCAGGACTTCCCACAGCAGAGGTTGCCCTTCCCAGTCCAGGCCTACGTTCATCGGACGCCACAGATGCCACAGACGCCTCACCTGACCCAGCTGCAGACCAGACAGCCCCACTACACTCCTCCTTCCTCCACCCCACAGCCAAGCCCTTCATCAGAACACCTGTCATCAGTCTTGGGCCTCACATCCCAGGTACTTGATGAAGGACCTCTCAACCTCACTCTCTGAGAGCTTCCTGCACACACCATCTCCTGTTGTACTCTCGGGGCCAGGCACTCCAATGGCGCCTCAGACCAGCACTCCAGCCACAGCCACCTCCACAGTCCCTGGCCCCTTTACATCTGAGACCATGGGCACGCCTCAGAGTGACTGAGAAGAGACTGAGTTGTTACCTGTTCACTTTATCTTTGCTTAAGACACTTTACTGGGGTCATTTTGCTTTTTAAAAAAGTCATACAGTTTGTTATTAATAAAGGTTATCTTTGCTTCACACACTTATTTCATTTTTTTTACTTAATAAGTGTTGGTGAAAACTTTGAAAAAAGGATCAAGCTTTGCATGTTTGTGGGATAGGTAAGGATAGCTGTGGGATGGGTAAGGATAGCGGTGGGATGGGTAAGGATAGCTGTGGGATAGATAAACCTCCAGTGCAAGCATAGTGGGACTGTATGGTCCACCCTCCCAGCTGCCACACATATGGCCCTTTATTATCAATAACAATTTATTCATTGATCAACACATTTCAAAATAAACAAAACTCTTTATTAATGCCCCATTCATTGTAGGGCCACTCAACATACATGGCACAATCTCATCAGTGTTATGAAACAGGCTCAAGGAAGCATCCATTAAGCATCTACCATCCTGTCTTGCCACTCCACTACTCCAGCTGGGGAGTTGCACCAGTGTTTCAGGAGGTTGTGCTGCTTCTTCCCTTCACGTGAAGCTCTGTTGGGGCCTGGCAAATCCACAGTGTCTATCAGGTTTTGTCCTTGCCTCCATTCCCCAGGCTCCATGTCCCCATTGCCTTGTTGGAGGTCCACAAGCCTGTTCTGCAACGCTGGGTAGCGGGTGCGCATGAGATTGTGCAGGATGCAGCAAGCTTCCACGATGCTCCTCACAGTCCCTGGGTGATGCTGCATGGTGGTGAAAAGTACCTGGAACCTGTTGGCCAGGATACCAAAGATGTTCTCCACCACCCATTTTGCCCTGGACAGCCTGTAGTTGAAGATCCTCTCTTCACGGGTGAGATATCTTGAAGTGTAGGGCTTCATGAGGTAGGTTCTGAGGGAGAAGGCGTCATCACCCATGATGAAGTCAGGCACATCTTGTGTGTTGTTGGGTAGGGGGTCTGGATCTGGAAAACCCATGATGAGGTTGCGTTCCAGCCCATCCTTGAAGTCACCGGCGTTTTATACCTGGCTATCTGAAGCTGACCCGTTGCCTGAAGCATCGATGTACATGAACTTGTAGTCAGCATCGACCCTGGCAAAGAGGATGATGCTGAAGAAGCCCTTGTACTTGTAATAATTGGACCCTGAGTTGGCTGGAGCTTTGCAGGGCACGTGGTTCCCATCTATGGCTCCAACAGTGTGGGGGAAGTTCCACCTCTGATACCACTACTCTGCAACTTTCCTCCAGCCTTCTTCAGTGGTGGGGCACTGGAGGAGCTCCTCCACGTATTCTTCGATGATGGCCTGCACCACTTCTCTGACCACAATGCTGATGGTGTTGTGTGGCACCCTCCAGGCATACTGCATGTTTCTGTATGTGGTTCGAGAAGCCAGGTGGCACAGAGTCAGTGCCACCTTCAGTCCAGGGTCCAGGCTGGGACGGAAGTTGGTGTTTGCCTTGGTCAACCTGCGTCTCAGATGCTCCACAACTTCGTCAAACATGGCTGTTGGCATCCTCATGAAGTGCTGGAATGCACAAGGGTCTTCATTCCTCAGCTCCACCATCAGCTTGTCATAGAGTCCAAACTCCACTCTTCTCCCAATCCATCTTCGGACCCAGACAGCTCTTGGACGTCTCTTTCTTCTCCTTGCATAGAAAAGGTGAAACAGTCTGAGGAGGGCTTGGTTCTGGTGTTGAATGATGGCAGCTACCAAATGGAGTGTGCGATGATCCATGGTGGACATCAATGGATGATGTGGAAGAGCAAGAGCAAGGCTGAAGGGGTCTGCACACCAGGGCTGCTGGACTGAAAGTGAGATCCAGGTGATTTCCTCCCCCTTTTTATAGGAAATGTCGGTTTTCCACTAGGTGTCCTTCCACATACTCCAGACATCCTCCAGACATCCTAAATATACAAGATACGTCCCATATGCAAACATTTTGTCCGTTTTAATGCTTTATATCCGAGCTGCATCCGCTTTCATCCTTTCTATGTCTGTGCTACTAACGCTGTATGGATATTCCGCGTACCTTTTGCTTCCTCCCTCTTTCCGCTTTCAACTGGAGCGGATGTGAGTTGCGCGGATGCCCAGAGGATGCCAAGAGGATACAGCAGACGTGTAACAGATGACAATGGACGTAGAACGTTTATTGCCCGTATGTGTCGCGGATGTAGATCATACGCGGCAGAAAGTTCATCCGCTCAAAAAGTTTTGTGCAGCTCAAAACTTTTTGAGCAGATGAAATAGCAGTAGACGGATGTTTGATGGATAGAGTGTATGAAAGACGTACGCAGTGAGTACACAATGGATGCATCATGTTTTCCAATGGATGGCAAGTGTTTTTCTCCGTTTTACATCCTCTTTGCATCCATTGGTGCAGTGTGACATGGGCTTTAGTTAGAGTGTGTAGTTCGGTTTTTAAGTGTTGTTCGTCGGCTAAGCATTTTGTTCTGGAGATGAGTGACAAACTAACAGAAGAATAAGTGCACGCATTGAAGAACACAAGAACCCAATAAAAAAAGAACTGACCTCTTCCCTACGACCAATAGTCAGCTCCATAGGCTCACCTCTACAAAACTTAGCCAAATTTCTCGCCAAACAACTACGACCCTATGCAGAATCCATCAACTCACATGTAAGAAACTCATTCCAGTTCATCGAGATCATAAAGAAACAAAACTTATAACCCAGCGACCTACTAGTGAGCTTCGATGTCATATCTCTCTTCACCCAAGTGCCTATAAAAGAAGCCTTGACAGCCATCCAAAACAAATACAACCCCCCCAAGTACATCCTAGATCTTACCAACCACTGCCTATCCAATACATACTTCACCTACAATGGACAAAAATACAAACAAATAGAAGGAGCACCCATGGGATCACCCCTCTCACCTGTCATCGCAAACCTCTTCATGGAACACTTTGAAACACAAGCTCCAGAAAAATATGATCACAAACCCAAACTCTGGCTCAGATACGTAGATGACACCTTCATAATCTGGCCACACGGGAAAGAAAAACTGAACAACTTCCTCACACACCTCAACAGCCTACACCCCAAAATACAATTCACCATGGAAACAGAAGCCAACAATCAGCTTCCCTTCCTAGATGTCTTAGTATACAAAAAATCCAATGGCTCCCTAGGACACACCATCTACCAGAAGAAAACACATACAAACTGCTATCTACACACACTCTCACCCCCCCCCCAGCACAGATCAGTTCCGTAGCCGAGACACTCATCTCCAGAACAAAATGCTTAGCTGATGAACAACACCTAAAAACCGAACTACACACACTCACTAATGTACTTACAGCTAATGGATTCCAAAAAAAGATTACTCACCTAATCCAAAAAGAAACCCCAACCAAAAGCCAAGACAGAGAACAAGAGAATAGCAAATCCCTCCTCCCATATATAAAAGGCACTACAGACAAAATCAGCAAGATCCTCCAAAAACACAACATTAAAACAGCATTCTGCACAAAAAAATATCCACCATCCTAAGAAACCCGAAAGACAGAATCGAGTTAGAAAACCAAGGAGTATACGAAATCCCTTGCACTGCCTGCCCCATCACATACATCGGACAAACTAACAGAAGAATAAGTGCACGCATTGAAGAACACAAGAACCCAATCAAAAAAGAAGAACTGACCTCTTCCCTGGTCCAACACCTCAAAGCCACAGGACATGAAATTGACTTTAAAAATACCAGAACTATCGCCAAAACCAAACACTTCAACAACAGAATAATCAGAGAAGCCATAGATATAGAAAAATGCCCACACAGCATGAATAAACGAGATGATACCTCCCACCTACCAGCCATTTGGAAACCTGCCCTCATTAATAAACAAGTACCTAACATGAAGAATGACACCAGACCCACACCCACGAGTGCCACACAAGATGCTACCACCACACTTCCATGTAGAAAAAAGACTCACACCCACACAGAAGATGAGACACGACCATGGACCAGAAGCCATACCGTAGCTGCATCGCCATCCACTTCAAACCCCTCCGACTCAAACATGAAGCGAACTGACACCCATCATGAAGATGTGGCACGGCCATGAACGTGAAGCCAAACAACAAGATCACAGCTCACCAGCTCAAATCCCCCAGCAACTAAGACTAACCTGAGCACAACCAAGCCCCCACCTGAACAGAACACCCCCCCC
>BLBF01000042.1:28128275-28138408 GCA_015471245.1 Laticauda colubrina | reverse complement strand
TTCCTTCCTTCCTTCCTTCCTTCCTTCCTTCCTTCCTTCCTTCCTTCCTTCCTTCCTTCCTTCCTCCTTTCTCTGTCCCTACTGCTTCCTTCCTTCCCCATTTCTTTTTTCTGGCTGTCTTGCAGGAAAGTGACGGAGAGAAGAGTGATTGCAACCTGATTGTGGATGAGGTACGTGGGGAAAGAAGGGAGAGGGATTGTGGTAGCCATTCTTTTCCGTGGTGGGAAGCTTTGGCTCCTGCTGCAGGCACGAGCAGCTCTCAGGAGGTTTTCACACTAAATTATGCAGGAGCTTCAAAGCTGCTGGATTCAGGGTGGTTTCACCCTCCATCGCTTTATTTCTCCATGCAGCTTTGCACTTTTCCTCTTTTTTAAAAAAAAAGTCTTAATTACACTCCGGGCTCATTCTGGGGGTCAGACCAGCTGTTTCCTTCTGACTTCTGGCAAGATGAAAGCTGTGGCTCTTTGACCTGGGTGGCCTATTGCTCCCTCCGTGCATTTTTATCCCTGCAGGAACGTGGGAGTGTTTGCATTCTCCCTACCTCCGTAGAAAGCGTGATTGAGTATTTGCAGCTGGATTTTCCTTCCTTTGTGCCAATTGGTGCCCCACAAATACCCACTGTGGGCAGCTTCTGGAAAATGCCTGGCTTGGGATCAAAGCCGCATGCATCTCACCTAAACCCAAAGATGGACTGAAACACATTGCAAAATAAACATTTAAAAGTTTGGCTTGAAAACTGTCCTTACAAATAAGGAAAAAAAGAGAAAAACAGCACCTCAATTTTCACATTCTGCTTTGTTTTCCTATCCTCCCCCACTCTACGTTCACTCTCTTCCTTAGAGAGAGGGAGAGACAGACTGAGAGAGACAGACAGAGAGAGAGAGAGAGAGAGACAGAGACAGAGACAGAGACACAGAGAGACAGAGAGTGAGATGGAGAGAGGCAGACAGAGAGACAGAGACAGAGAGACAGAGACAGAGAGAAGGAGAGAGATTTTGCTGGATTTGCACAACAGGTTTTATATATGTTCTGCAAATTGGGAGGATCATAAGCAGTTTGGGCAGCTGTAATTTAAAAGGCTCACAGAAACGTTTGTCACAAGTTGAAGGAGAATATCAGAACAATGGCAGGTCAGGAAAAAAGGGATTACAAATGAAGACAAATGTATGTGTCCCATACAGGCTCCAGCCCGAGTTCACAACTTTGGAAGTCTGGACCCAATGATTTGTCTTAGCAGACAACCAATTAAATAGGAGTCAGCAGTGTGCAGCAGAAGCAGCCAAAAAAGCCAGTGCAATCCTAAGTTGCATTAACAGAGGGATACAATCAAGATCAAGTGAGGTACTACCCTGTTTCCCCAACAATAGGGCCTCCCCCAATAGGAAGTCCCAGCATGTTTTATAGGCATGAAATGAAATTAAGCCCCTCCCCCCAAATTAAGGCCTGTATTAAAATATGCGAAATGGTGGGGAATGGTGGGGGGGCTTGCCGTTAGGAAGTACTTTTGTTGCACACACGGATATGGTGCTGTTTGTGTTGACCCCGATACGAAGTGCCCCATCAACACCGAGGTCAACATCCAAGCTGTCGCCGCCCACCCACCCAAAGATTCAAGGGGGGGGGAGAAATTAAGTCACCCCCGAAAAGATGACCAAGCCATTTTTGGGGGGCTCAAAAAAAAAATAAGACCCAGCCTTATTATATGAGAAACATGGTAATACCACTCTATAAAACCTTAGTAGGACCACACCTAGAGTACTGCATCCAGTTTTGGTCACCACACTGTTAAAAAAAAGATGTTGAGACTCTAGAAAATGCAGAGAAGAGCAACCAGGATGATTAGAGGATGAAAACATATGAAGAACGGGTTGCAGGAACTGGGCCTGGCTAGTCTAGTGAAGAGAAGGACCAGGGGAGACATGATAGCAGTCTTCCAAGATTTGAGGGGCTGCCACAGAGAGGAGAAAAGGGGTCAAGCTATTCTCCAAAACACCTGCAGGCCAGACAAGGAATAATGGATGAAAATTCATGAAGGAGAGATTCAATCTAAAAATAAGGAGAAACTTTCTGACAGTGAGAACAATCAACTGATGGAATAGAAGTTGCTTTTGGAAGTTGTGGGAGCGTCATCACTGGAAGCTTTCAAGAAGAGGCTGGACTAATATTTTGCTTCTCAACCAAGAAGCTTCTTCAGCTCTGACTGGATGGAGGGGAATGGAAGGATTTATACCCCTTGCAGACAGCTGGTCATTTGCATTCTTTTAGAGAGTCATTGAGGCCACTTGGAGGTTTATCTGTGTCCTCAGGGTACCTGAGTGGTGCAAATGGTTCTTGTGGTCTACAATTTTTCCTCTGGAAATCCATTCCTACTCCCACCCCATTCCAAGCCTGTTCACCCCAAATTGTAGAGCCTGAAAATCTGTAGAGATTCGTTGCATGATCTGAAGTTGCAACAGCACTGGATGAAGCGACTTACCACCAAAAATCCATGCTCTTAACAACGGTTGCAGCATTCCCAGGGTCATTATAATGAAAATGTGAGTGCTTGGCAACCGGCATGTGTTTATAATGGTTACGCTGATTACAGCATCCTGGGGTCACATGATCACCCTTTGCCACCTTCCCAATCAGCTTCTGACGAGTAAAATCAATGGGAGGAAGCTGGATTCGCTTAACGACCGCATGGTTCACTTACCCACTAAAGAGGTTCGCTTAACAACCCTGGCAAAAAGATGATAAAATCAGGCATGACTCCCTTAACACACGCCTTGCTTAGCAAGGCAAATTCCAGTCCCAATTGTCGTAAGTTGAGGACTATCATATACAATTAATAATTATAGATTGTTAACTAATTAATTATCTTAATTATTTAAGTAACATTAATTCCACTGCTTAATTGAGAACAATTGAATCAGTGTAATAGCTTGCCTTTCAGAAGTTGTGGGTGCTTCATCACTGGAGGTTTTCAAGAAGCCACCTGTCTGAAATGGGATAGAGTCTCCTGCTCGAGCAGGGGGTTGGACTAGAAGACCTCCAAGGTCCCTTCAAGCTTTATTGGTGATTGATTGATTGAATATTACACTGAGCAAACAAGCAATATTATAGTAGATGACCTCTGAGACTCCTTCCAATTCATGATTTAGTTGACATTGAGTTGACCTCTTTTCTGGATATGCACAATTCATGAACCAGCCCAAAGAACTGGATTTAATAGATCCAGCCAAGCCACCGAAAAGCCAGATCTAAATGGGAGTTAAAACCAACCAATGGATAGTGCAGCTACCAGCTCTTTAATGTAACCTGGTTAAATGCACATGTGGGAACATAGCTAGTTGATGACCATTGGCCAACACAACCCTTTTTCTTCTGAAAAGGTGAGAAAACCAGCAGTCCTCCATTGGACTTCTTTGGAATTTCTGCAAGGGGGAAAAAAAAAAAGGACAGGAAAATAACCGTTGGTTTTACATTCCGCAGTAGTGAGTCGAAAACCATTTCCTCTGTTGCTCCCAAGAGAATCTGGAAGGATTAAAACCAAGAAAAGAAACTGTAATATAGGCATTCAAGCAGCAATCTGGGGTTGGCTGGGAAGAGAAACCGAGGTGTGTGAGCCAGCTGACACCAGAGTTGTGTTGGAGGTTTTCTTAAGTGCCCGGTTGGAAAATAAAAATGTGTTGCTTGTGGATGGATGCCTGTGGAATCACCGGACGGGTTTAATCAGGAAAAACAGGCTGGAATGGATGCACATTACAGATTTATAGATTAACAGAGTTGGAAGGGACCTTGTAAGTCATCTAGTCCAACCCCCCACCCAAGCAGGAGACTCTACACCATTTTCTGTCCAATGGCAGGCCAGTCTCTTCTTGAAAGTTTCCAGTGATGGTCGGATTCAAAAATCCCAGCAACTGGTTCTCTGCCCGGTTGCTGAGTGCATGTGGCCATGGTGGGGCGTGGCCGACTGGAACTTCCGGGAGGGCCATTTTTCACCTTCCCCAGAGTCCGGAGGCTTCCCTCGGGCCTCTGGGAGGGAGAAAACAGCCTCCCCCAGGCTCTGGAGGCCCACCAGAAGCCAGAAACAGGCCCATTTCTGGATTTCCGGAACTTCTGGTTCGGCCCATTTTTCTCTTTCCCAGAGCCTCCACAAGGACCTTGCACTTACCTGCATCCAAAATGGGCCACGTGGACATTCCTGGGAGGGGAGGGGAAAGGAAGGGAGGGATGAATGGAGCTAGCCGGTCGGTTCAACTCCCGGTTCAGCGAACCAGATGTAAATTTAACATCCGGTTCAGTTGAACCGGGCCGAATCGGCTGAATCCCACCTCTGCTTGAACCCTGTCAGGATTCTGGCAGTTACCCCCCATTTAAATCATGAATCTCGAGCCAAACGTCCAAAACTTCAAAAAGATTTATTGGGAGTTAACATGTCTGGCACTGCCTGGGTATAGCCGACTCTGAGACACATCAGTTATTGTCACCCTTGATTCTGGTTTCCCCCCACCCCTCTGGGTGTATCCGAATTCATATCCTCCAGTGGGACAACTCCATAGCCCATAGTCATCAGTCATGCTCTCCAGTTAGAATTTTGCCCAGCAGAAACTTCAGTCACCGAGTTACTATCTTTGAAATGCACTTTCAATTTCCAAGCTGCTGCACTGCTTTTTCAAACCCCTTTGCCCCCCTCCCTTTCTGTTGGCAACTCTAAAAAGACCATACAAATATTCCATGAGTTGACAGACTCCTTCCTCTCCACGGCAGCCCCTCAATATTGAAAGACTGTTATCATGTCTCTCCTGGACCTTCTCTTCACATTTTAGGAAATGGGAATTAAGGATCTTCTGTCGGAATTAGGCAGGTGAGGGAGGGCCCTATCAAGTGTAGGTAGCCTTCGACTTTCAACAGTTCATTTAGTGACCATTGGAAGTTACGGTGGCCCCGAAAAAAGTGACATTATCCACTTTTCACACTTAATAATTGTTGCAGCGTCCCTAGGGTCACGTGATTTACATCCGGTTGCCTGGCAACTGGTTCCTATTTATGATGGTTGCCCCGTCCCAGGGCCACGTGATCCCTTTTGGCAACCTTCTTGACAAGCAAAGTCATTGTGAAAGCTCGATTCACTTAACAACGGTGTGACCTGTTGCAGGGATTCCCGTAACAAATACGGTGAGAAAAGTCATAAGATGGGGGCAAAACACACTGAATGCATGTCTGTCTCGCTTAGCGACGTACATTTTGGGGGGCTCGATTGTAAGTCGAGGAGTCCCTTTACCTCAGAGGTCTCCATGCTTGGCAACTTTAAGATTTGTGGACTTCAACTCCCAGAATTCCTCAGTCCAATGTGGAGATCCCTGCTTTACCTCAATGCCCAAATCTCTCTCTCTTGCCAATTTTCAGAGGCGCTTCCCCCCCCACCCCCTTTTGCCAAAGAGGCTTCTGGTTTTCCACCTCATTTTGGGGCAATTCCTTTCAAATTCCTTGAGTTTCGGTTGTGGCGGGAGGTGGTGGAAGGGACAATTATGGCTGTGAAGAGACATATCTATGTCTCTGACAGGCCCAGGCCCACCAGACAGCTGTTCACGCTTCCCAAGAGATTCCCTGACAGGGTCTTTCCACAGGGCTGCATGAAAGCAGGAGAAATGAATGTGGCAGGAAAGGGGGGGGGGATTCACTTCACACCCCACCCCTTGCCCACCGCTCTGCCAAATAAGTATAAGCACCATACATCACAACTTCCTCCCTCTCTCCCTCCCCCTCCCTTTTGGTTTTCTTTCGTTCCTTTCTTTCCCTTTCCCCTTCTTTCTTTCTTTCCTTCCTTTCCTTTCCCTTTCTGCCCCTTTCCCTTTCTTCCTTTCCCCTTTTTTCCTTCCTTTCCCTTTCCTTTCCCTGCCCCTTTTTCTTTCCCCTTCTTTTCCTCCCCTTCCTTCCTCCCACTCTCCCTCTCTTTCTGTCGCTTTCTCCCTCTCGCTTTCTTCTCTCCTCCCTTTCTTCTTTCTTCCGCCTCCTTTCCTGTTTCCTCGCTCTCTGCTCCCCTCCTCCTTCCTTCCTTCCTTTCTTTTTCCTTCTCTCTCTCTTTCTCTCCTCTCCCTCCCTTTCTTCCTTCCCACCTCCTACTTTCCTGTTTCCTCGATCTCTACCTTCGTCCCTGCCACTAATGTTCCTTCTTTCCTTCCTCCCTCCCTCCCTCCTTCTTTCTGTCTCTTTCTCTCTCTCTCTCCTCCTTCCTTCCCTCTTTCTTTCTGTCTCTCTCTCTCTCCTCCCTCCCTCTGCCTCCTACTTTCCTGTTTCCTCGGTCTCTTCCTTCGTCCCTGTCTCTCATCTTCCTTCTTTCCTCCTTCCCTCCCTCCTTCCCTCTTTCTGTCTCTTTCTGTCTCTTTCTCTCTCTCCTTGCTCCCACTCTCCCTCTTTCTTTCTTGTCTCTTTCTCTCTCTCTTCCCTCCCTCCGCCTCTTACTTTCCTGTTTCCTCAGCCCCTTCCTTCATCCCTGCCTCTCATCTTCTTCCCTCCCTCCCTCCCTCCCTCCCTCTCAAATTGAATGAGAAACAACAGGGAGAAAATGCAAATAAATCTTCCTGCAGGGCCCTTTAAAAAAAATAATCACCATTTCACCATCTCTCAGGCTACTCTTGTTTGGGCACAGCTAAGAGGCTTCTGTTGTCCTGCCTGTTTTATAAAATTGTTCTGCTTCCTGTGGTTTTTCCCTCCCACCAGTTCAAAGCATTCTTGGCTTTTATTTTCCTTGGCACCAACAGAGGCTGCACATGGTTGAGTTCACTTTTCTCTGTTTACACTGACTGAAAGGAAGAAAGACAAAGCAGAAAACGTGCACAGGCCTCTTCACACATTCCCCAGAAGTGAAGTCAGCCCTCCATTGTTTGGTAGATCTCCAGATGTTCGAATCGAACTTCCAGAAGATCCCAAGGAATCCTGGAGATTAAGGTCCAACACTTAGGGAAGAGTACCGGTAGGGAAGAGGCTGAATTTGAATATGTGTATCCTAGATATGTGACATGACTTCCACCCCTCTTAGTCTCAGATAGCAAAATAATAGAATTGGAAGGGACCTTGGAGGTCTTCTAGTCCAGGGGTTGCCAACCTTTTGGACCTCAGGGACTACCAGAGACCCTGAGAAAATCCCACAAAAAGACTGCAGGAAAATCCCCCACCTCATTTTCCTACAGATAGATCCAGAGATAGTCTTCAGCAGGTTCTGACCAGTTCTGGAGAACCGGTAGCAGAAATTTTGAGTACTTTGGAGAACCAGCAAATCCCACCTCTGACTGGAGATTTTGCAGTATCCTTCCCCTGCCACGCCCACCAAGCCACGCCCACAGAACGGATAGTAAAAAATTTTTGAATCCCACCACTGGATCGATCGTACTTTATTTGGGATTGCAGGATATCGTCTCTAGCTCCGTTCTCAGGGAGAGAGAGAGAGGGAGAGAGAGAGAGACTTTTGGCTTCTTGCAAGGAAAGCAGAAGAAGCAGCAGAAGTCTTTCTTACTCTCCCCCAAACTCCGCCTGAAATGAGCCTCTGCCAGCACAGCCTCTTGGAACAGGAGGCCTTGCAGGATCCCCAAGGCTCATTTCTGGCGGAGTTTGGGGGAGAAAAAGAAAGATTTTTGGCTGCTTTTCTTGCATGCAGCCAAAAGAAGAAGCGGAAAGAGGCGGCCAGGCGAGGTGCGTGGGGCAAGTGAGGCAAGTTCCCCCCCTCTGACCTTCCCCCCTCCTCTCCCTACCTCGTGTTGTTCACAATGCAAGCAACACAAGACTTGTGTTCCCGTGGGTCATGTGGGTGGCGCAGCCTTGTGTTCCCGCACAGCCTGGATTAATTGCTTTGAATGTGACATTTTTCTGCAGCCCACCAAAATTTTCTCACAGACCACCAGTGGTCCGTGGCCCACTGGTTGGTGACCACTGGTCTAGTCCAACCCCCTGCTCAGGCAGGAGACCCAAAGGAAGCCCCCAAGCAGGGCATAAACATTGCTTCTCCCACCCAGCCCCCACATTGATGCATCTTGAGAACTTTAAGGTAGACTGCTCCTGTGCAGGAATAACAGAATAACAGAGTTGGAAAGGACCTTGGAGGTCTTCTAGTCCAATCCCCTGCTCAAACAGGAAACCCTACACCATTTAAGAAGATGGTTGTCAAATCTCTTCTTAAAAATCTCCAGTGTCAGAGCGTTCACAACTTCTGGAGGCAAGTTGTTCCACTGATTAATTGTTCTCACTGTCAGGAAATCTTTCCTTAGTTCCAGGTAGCTTCTCTCCTTGACTAGTTTCCTTCTGTTGTTTCTTGTCCTGCCTTCATGTGCTTTGGAGAATAGCTTGACTCCCTCTTCTTTGGGGCAGGCCCTGAGATATTGGAAGACTGCTATCATGTCATCAGTGTTCCTTCTTTTCATTAAACTAGTCATACCCAATTCGTGCAACCGTTCTTTGTATGTTTTTAGCCTTCAATCCCCACCTAAAGTGCAGCCTAAACCAATATTGCGCGCAACTGCAGTTCAACAGAGGATTCCTTGAAACACAAGAAGAAACGGGTTAAATTCCATCCTTGTCATTATTTTTTGTGATGGATATTTTGCATTTCCCATTGGTGGCTGGGGAATGCTGGGAATTGATGGCTATGCATCTTAAAACTGCCAAAATTGACACAGATGGTTTTAGTGCATCTTACCAGAGGTGGTATTCAGCAGGTTCTGGCCAGTTCTGGAGGTAGCGGAAATTTGGAGTAGTTCAATACTGCCTCTGACTGACCCCGTCCCTATGTATTCTCTGCCTTCCATTGAGTCCCAGCTGATTGGCTGGGTCTTCTTTTGTTGCCCTGCACAGGAGAACGGAGCTGGAAAGCAGGTTAGTGGGGTGGGGAGGGAATGGGGATTTTGTGGTAACCTTCCCCTGCCACACTCAACAAGCCACACCCAACAAGCCATGCCCACAGAACTGGTGGTAAAAATTTTTGACTCCCACCACTGCATCTTACTATTAGAGAGAGGGCCACCTTAGCATAGTGGTGAAGGCATCAGGCTAGAAACTGGGAGGCTATGAGTTCTAGTTCTGCCCTGAGCATGAAGCCAACTTGAGCCAGTCCCCTTGTCTTAGCCCAGGAAAGAAGAAATGGCAAGCGATTACTAAAAAACCATTCAGGCAGTATCCAAGAATAGGACACAATTAAAAACAATAATATTCTGAAGTATCCTCAACTTATGACCACAATTGAACCCTAAAATGTCCATTGCTCAGTGAGTATTGCCCCATTTTATGGTCTTTCTTGCCACCGTCGTTAAGTGAATCACTGCAGTTATTAAGTTAGCAACACAGTTGTTAACTGAATCTGGCTACCCCATTGATTTTGTTCATCTGAAGGATGCGAAAGGGACCACGTGACCCCCGGGATACTGCAACCATCATAAATACAAGTCGGTTGCTAAGCGGCTGAATTTTGATTACGTGACTCTGGGGATGCTGCAACGGTGAGAAAAATGGCCATCAGTCACTTTTGTCA
The DNA here is from genome assembly GCA_015471245.1 of Laticauda colubrina. Taxonomy (NCBI): domain Eukaryota; kingdom Metazoa; phylum Chordata; class Lepidosauria; order Squamata; family Elapidae; genus Laticauda; species Laticauda colubrina. Next base: position 28,128,906 of record BLBF01000042.1, on the reverse strand, counting down.
GTGCAACAGTGTCAATACATAAATGGTTGTAAGTCGAGGGTTACTTGTATGAGATTAGGTGTCCTCTAAAGCAGTGGTCGCCAACTAGTGGGCCGGGACCACTGGTGGTCCGTGATAAAACTTTGGTGGTCCACAGAGAAATGTCACCCCCAAAGCACCCCCCAAAGCAATTAATCCAGGCTGCACGGGAACACAAGGCTGCACCATCCACATGGCCCATGGGAACACAAGGCTTACGTTGCTTGCATTGCAAATGACACAAGATAGTGAGGGGGGTTGCCCTGCACACTTCACCTGGCCACCAGGCTGCTCACCTGGCCACCAGGCTGCTTCTTCCACTTCTTTCTTCTTCTGCTTTTGGTTGCACGCAAGGAAAACAGCCAAAGTCTTTCTTTCTCTTCCCCAAATTCCACCAGAAATGAGTCTTTGGGACCCTGCAAGGCTTCCTGCTCCAAGAGGCTGTGCCGATGCGACAAGCCTCACAAAGACTCATTTCTGTCAGAGTTTGGGGGAGAGAAAGAAAGACTTCTGCTGCTTCTGCTGCTTTCCTTGCATGAAACCAAAAGTCTCTCTCTGTCTCTCTGTCTGTCTCTCTGTCTGTCTCTCTGTCTGTCTCTCTGTCTCTCTCTCT
>BLBF01000042.1:28105498-28120714 GCA_015471245.1 Laticauda colubrina | reverse complement strand
GAAGAAGAAGAAGAAGAAGAAGAAGAAGAAGAAGAAGAAGAAGAAGATACAAGAGGAAGAAGAGGAAGAAGAAATAAGAAGAAAGAATCTGAGATGGTTTTGCTTCTTCAGTTTCAAGATGGTCTATCCAGTAAAGTTTTACTTTTGGGATCCAAAGTTCCCAAGAGCTTTTTCTTTTGAAAACATTTCACTTCTCATCCAAGAAGCTTCTTCAGCTCTGACAGAATGGTGTGGGAGTAGGAATGGATTTCCAGAGAAAATAATGCAGACTACAAGAACCAGGAGCACCACTCAGGTGACTCTGAGGACACAGATAAACCTCCCACTGCTTCAACAACCCTCTAAAAGGATGCAAATGACCAGCTGTCTGCAAGGAGTATAAATCCTTCTCTTTCCCACCATCCAGTCAGAGTTGAAGAAGCTTCTTGGATGAGAAATGAAACGTTTTCAAAAGAAAAAACAAGAAAGTACAGTTGCCTCCTGAAAAAAAGCACCTTTGGGAGGATAGAATAGACTAATCTTATTGTCACTTTGAATGTACACTAATCTGAACACATTAAAATGAAATTTTGTTGCCATATAGCTCTCAAAGGGTCACCACCTCCAATATGCCCTACATAACCATGACATAATAAATAAATATAAGAACATTAAAAATTATGCATATACCCACGTATATTATATGAAACAGAGAAACAACACAGTCTAGTTCGAATATATACATGTACATGTGAGAAAAAAGAATCTTGCAAATTTTCCAGATGGATGGCCTAGGGAACAAAGCTGTTACAGAATCTGATAGTCCTGCTAGAAATACTTTGACACCTCCTCCCAGCAACAGAAACAGACTGTAAAGTGGGTGTGTGGGGTCTCTCACAATGCTTTGAGCTCTAAGCACATAGCACTTATAAACAGTATCCTGAATAATGAGAAGCGAGCTTCCTATTATCTTCTCCACTGTCCTCACCACTCTCTGTAGGGACTTTCTATCTGAGGCACCGCTGCCAAACAGTGATGCAGTTTGTTAAAATGCTCTCCATCATGCCTCTGTAAAAAAATGGCCAGGACAGAAGGAGAAAGATGTGCTCTCCTCATCCGAAGGTGAAGGCAATATTAGAGTGGGAAGCCCCACGAAACCAGAAAGCAACTGCAGAGCTTCTTGGACTTCGCCAATTTCTATCGGCTGTTCATCCCTTCCGCAAAAAAGCCCTGCCCTTCACCAAGCTACTAAAAATGAGATGAAGAGGGATGTAGCCCAAACTGAGCCAGTTCCTTGATTGGACTATGGCAGTGATGGCAAACCTTTTTCTTGTGCATGCACTCTGCCCCCCCTGCGCATGTGCGCACAACACCCCCTGCTTCACCCCCTTAACTGCACTGCACATGTGTATGCCTCCCAGCTGATTTTTGGCCCGTTTGATGCAAATTTTTGTCCTCCTGGAGGCTCGATGGAAGCCTCTGCAGCCTCGGGAGGCCAAAAAATGGGCCTTCTGGAAATACTGGAAGTGCTGAAACAGGCCAGTTTTTTGGCCTGCCGAGGCTGCAGAGGCTTCCCTTGAGCCTCCAGGAGGGTGAAAATGGCCTCAAACAGGCCGAAAAACAGCTGGGAGGTGTATGCATGCGCAATGCAGGTAAGTTTGGCTGGGGCTCACCTGCCCACACAAATGGCTCTGTGTGCTACCTGTGTGGCATGTGTGCCATAGATACGCCATCACAGAACTATGGAATGTCAAGTGGCTTTCAAAAAGCTCAAACGGCTCTTTGTGGAGGAACCGACCCTCAAACGCCTAAACCTAGAAGAGCCCTTTGTAATGCAGGCTGATGCTAGCGATGTAGCAGTGGGGGCCGTCCTGTGGTGGGATTCAGCCAGTTCACACCAGTTCAGATGAACTGTTTGTTAAATTACCCCCCCCTCCCCTTCTATCAAAGTGGATCCTTGGTGTTGCGCTGCGCTGCAATGGAGAAACGGGCAGCAGAGTGACTAAAAGAGAAGGCCTCTTTCCCTCTTTTTTTTCCCTGCTCCTCGTCCTCCTCTCGTGCCAGCCACTCCTTTTCCCGTTTCTCCATTTCACCACGGTGCCCAGGATCCACTTTGATAGCAGGGGGTGGGGTAATTTAACAACTGATTCACCCAGGGTCAGGTTAGCTGTCACGGAAGGCTGGTCCCACATGCCCGGTGGAGCTGGAAGACGGGGATTGGCCATACCTCCTACGAAGGCCAACCTGATCCTTGGGCGAGCTGGTTGTTAAATCATTTGTATCCCACCACTGGGGCCGTCCCGCTCCAGAGGACTGCGGCGGGGGAAGCTCCTACTCTGCGCTTACTACACCTCCTGGAAGCTGACCGGCACTGAAAGAAAAGGAGAAATGGGAAAAGGAGGCTTATGTGTTTCGATGGGCGCTGCTGACCTGGAGGCACTTTTTAGAGGGCAGCCCAGAGATCAAATCCACCCTCAGAGCCATTTCCTTGCTGTGCAAATCCGATCAATGGCTGCTGGCAAGATTGCTGCAGTTGTAAACCTTGGGGGCGGTGGGAAAATAGAGTGGCATTGATTGGGGCTGTCCAACTCATCAGTCCCAGCCAAGACAAGGAGGCAAAGATGGGATTGGAAATAAATTTCCCCTGAATCAAAAAAAAAAAAAAAAAACCAGCCCTGCGGTGTGTGACCAACACGACAGGGTTCAATAGAAGCCAGAGGAATGTGGACTGTGAGATGTTTCTTCTTTTCAAGCCGTGTTTTTCACAAATCTGACACTTTAGGCTTCAGCTCCCATCATTCCCAGCCTGGTTCTAATCTATCCAAGGTGCACAAGGTAGCAGCAGGTGGCAGGAGGGCTGTAAAAATTGGGGTTCAGCTAGCCAGTTCCCCAGCCAACATCCATGGACTTCAACTCCCAGAATTCCTCAGCTAGCATTTGTGGATTTTAGAGAGCCTCAGTGGCGCAGTGGTTAGAGTGCAGTACTGCAAGATATTCCTACTGCAATTTGGCAGTTCAAATCCCACCAGGCTCAAGGTTGATTCAGCCTTCTGTCCTTCTGAGGAGGGTAAAATGAGGACCCAAATTGTTGGGGGCAATATGCTGACTCTGTAAACAGCTTAGAGAGGACTGTAAAGCACTGTGAAGCGGTATATAAGTCTAAGTGCTATTGTTCCTGCTATTTCATCTTCCAAATATCTTCAGTCAATGTGTGGACTTCAACTCCCAGAATTAACAGAGTATTAACAGAATAACGGAGCTGGGAGGAACCTTGGAGGTCTTCTAGTCCAACCCCCTGGAAACTTTTATGCCACAGGTCTTCAATCTTGGCAAGTTTAAGATTTGTGGACTTCAACTCCCAGAATTCCTGAGCTAACGTGACTGGAGGAGGAATTCTGGGAGTTGAAGTCCACAAGTCTTACAGCTGTCAAGTTTGAAGACCCCTGTTCTATGCCATGTCAGACTAAAGCTAGCATTGCAAAAAAATTGAAATCCACACTTCAACAAATTGCCAAAATTGGAAAACACGATCGCTGAGGAATTCTGGGAGTTGAAGTCCACATGTTGATTGAGGAATTCTGAAAGGTGAAGTCCAAAAATGCGGGCTAAGGAATGCTGGGAGTTGAAGTCCATAAATGCGGGCTGCAGAATTCTGGGATTTTAAATCCACCAATGCTGGCTGGGGAATTCTGGGAGACAAAGTCCCCACCTCCCGTTTCCGAAAGCGACCAATGAGACTATTCAATCAGGATATAAAGGTAAAACCTTTCCCCATCATAGGTCCTGGAGGTTCCATCAAACAAACTGATAAAACCTTTGGTGCCCTTCAGCATTTCAATCGACCTTTTCTTTCCAGAATGAAACCCATCCAGCTCTTTGCAAATCAGCCAGCTTGTCTCCGGTTTCCGAAATACTCACTCCCCGACCCGGCCCGAGTTATGTGCCTCAGATTGCAAAACCATCCACCACCGATGTTATCAGTGAGTCATTGATTTAATTTCCCAGTTCCTGCCTGAGCAATTTCTGCTAGTCTCTGTATATCAATCTTGCTGTTTGCCAAGGTCATCTGAATAATGCTGGCATTTGCTGTACCCTGAGCTGGGTAAATTTGTGTGTGTGTGTGTGTGGTGGGGGATGATGGCCTTCCTCCTTCCAGCCACTGGTGGTGGGGTCCTTGATGTGAGAAGATGCAACCTTTTTGACTTCTGCAGAACTCTTGACCCACTCAGAAGTCACTTAAATATCCAGGTAGTCTTTGACTTACAACCATTCATTTAGAATAGAATAGAATAGAATAGAATAGAATAGAATAGAATAGAATAGAATAGAATAGAATAGAATAGAATAGAATAGAATAGAGTTCTTTATTGGCCAAGTGTGATTGGACACACAAGGAACTTGTCTTGATGCAAATGCTCTCAGTGTACATAAAAAGAAAAGAGACATTTGTCAAGAGTCAAGAATCATCAGGCCCAACACTTAATGATAGTCATAGGGTACAAGAAGTAATCAAATCATACTAGGAAACAGTCAATATAAATAGTAAGTATAAAAGCAAAAAAGTTACAGTCCTACAATCACCAGTGGGAGGGGATGGGTGAAAAGGAGTGATGAGAAGATTAACAGTAATAGTAGTGCAGGCTTTGTAAATAGTTGAACAGTGTTGAGGGAATTATTTGTTAAGCAGAGTGATGGCTTTCGGGGGAAAAACTGTCCTTGTGTCCACTTGTTCTGGTGTGCAATGCTCTAAAGCAGGGATCCCCAACCACTGGTCCCCAGACCGGTACCGGTCCATGGATCATTTTGTACCAGGCCACAAAGCTTGGGTGCCGCCATCTTGTTTCGATGGCACTTCTGGGTTTTTGGTTGCTTCCGGGTTTTCGGTTGGAAAGCGGCGTTTGGGTGCTGAAGGAATCCTCACGCCTTAGTTTCATCGAAGGGGAGTTGTGGCTTCGAACGAAGAGCTGTCCCAATGGTGGTGGAGTCTCGCGTTACTCAGGTACTGGTCCGTGGAAGAATGAATAATCGTGAAGCCGGTCCCTGGTACAAAAAAGGTTGGGGACCACTGCTCTATAGCCTCATTTTGAGGGAAAGAGTTGAAACAGTTTATGTCCGGGATGTGAGGGGTCTGTAAATATTTTCACAGCCCTCTTTTTTACTCGTGCAATATACAGTTCCTCGATTGAAGGCAGGTGGGTAGCCATTGTTTAGCGACCAAACTTACAAGGGCACTGAAAAAGCGACTGAGGACCATTTTTCACACTTACAACAGTTATGGCATCGCCCGTGCTTAACACGATCAAAATTCAGATGCTTGGCTCATATTTATGACAGTTGAAGTGCTCCCCTTTTGCGAACTTCTGACAAGCAACGTTGATGGGGAAAGCTGGATTCACTTCACAACTTGATGTCAGCTCATAAAATATCTCTATGGTATTTTCAGAGTTGTCAACAGAAAGGGAGGGGGGAGCAGTACAGTAGCTTGGAAACCGAAAGTGCATTCCATAAATAGTTTTTCAAAGATAGTAACAAGGTGACTGAAGTTTCTGCTGGGCAAAATTCTAACTGGTGAGGATGATTGATGACTCTGGGCTATGGATGTGTCCCACTGGAGGATATGAATTAGGATACAGCCAGGGGGTGGGGGGAAACCAGGATCAAGGATGACAATAAATGATGTGTCTCAGCTACACCCAGGCAGTGCCGGCATGTTAGCTCCCAATAAATCTTTTTGAAGTTTTGGAAGTTTGACTCATGATTTAATGAGGGTAGCTGCCGGAATCCTGACACTGTGTTCCTAACTGAGCAACTGCAGTGATTAACATGCATGGCAAGAAAGATCGTAAAATGGGGCAAAAACCCACTTAACAACCGTCTCACTTAGCAACTGAAGTTTTGGGCTCGATGGTGGATGTTAGTCGAGGACTACTTGTATTCTGTTAAGCTGAAAGGACCAAACCTCTTTTTTCTTCTCTCTCTCTCTCTCTCTGTCTTTAAAACAGCCTTGCGGAGTCCACTCAATTCTTTCACCAGCCATTTTGGTTCATCCTTTGGGGTGATACCTCACCCTACCCTCAATGGAGAATTGGCTGCACCGAGTTCCTACATCAGTATCCATCTTTCTGCAGGCCCCGGAATCTATGGACGGTCTCCCCTGGTGAGCATCAGTGCAGGCTTGTTTTTTTTTTAAAGGGGGGGAGATTAAGATGAAACCAAGTTAGGTCAAATTATCAGCAATCATTCATCTGCAAGGAAAAAAAAAAAACACAGCCAGTGGCCATCTCCCAGTCCAGAGGTAGCAGGTGTTGTGGCCTATCAGCAACCGAATCAGAGGAGAAGGAGGTGGCGTGGGAGTCAGGGCCAGCATCAAGGCAATCTAAGAGCTCGGAGGGGAAAGAGGGAATGGAGCTGTCAGAGAGAGAGAGAGAGACAGAGGTGGAGCCTGGGATGTCCATCAGCCCTCAGATGGAGAGTCAACAGCTCCTAGATCTGGAGATGGCTGATGAGGAAGAGGAGGAACAGCTGGATCCAGCGCCTGACATGAAGATACGCAGAAGGCAGAGGAGAGGAGAGTAGTGGAAATCAATGGGACGGTCCTAGGGACAGAAGTGCCACCTCTGCTAGCGAAGCCTCACCCTAGCTCTGGGGATAAAAGGAGGGGGGAGGAGATGAAAGTTTTGTTAACTACAAAGGGCTTGTCGTGTTTGGGAACCAGGTCAGAACAACAGGTGTCTCTGAATAATGTACTAAAAACAGTTATTTCTCAACCTTGGCAATTTTAAGACGTGGACTTCAACTCCCAGAATTCCCCAGCCAGCATGGGGAGTACTTGATGATCTTTACTGACCCCTTCCCCATGAGAAAGGATGGACTTGATGATTCTTATTGTTCCTTTCAACTTTATAATTCCCGAAACAGGGAGAGATAGCAGGCATCTCAAAATAATGACTAGCAGGGCTGACTGGGGAATTCTGGCAATTGAAGTCCACAAGTCTTTGAGTTGCCAAGGCCCTTCGGCACAAGGAGGGGTGGACTCGATGATCTTTCTTGTTTCCTTCAACTTTACAACACAGAGACAGGGAGGTAGCAGGTGTCTCTCAGAATAATGGCAAACGGAGCTGACTGGGGGATTCTGGGCCTTGAAGTCTACCCAGTGGTGAAATGCTACCGGTTTGGTGCGGTTCATCTGAACCTATAATAAAAAGAAGTGCTCCGATGATTAGCTGAGAGGAAAAAGCGAGAGAAAAGCACAGGATTGGTCCTCCCAGCCTCCCCTGTGCTTTTCTCTTCTTTATCCTCTCAGCTGATTGGCGCAGCAGAGCCTCAGCTGGTGTTTGGAAAGCTCTGTGTGTTAGGTGCGCACGCACACGTGCAAAGTGCACAATCACTGAATCAGTAGGGAAACTCATAGAATCCCACCAGTGAGTCCACCCATCTTAAAGTGGCCAAGTTTGAGAAAACACTGTGATAAGTCATCAAACCGAGGCCTTTGCTCCTTCTTTTAGGGAAGACACAAGACCCTAGTCCCCATAGTTTTGAGAGTATTAATCCATTTCATTTATGCCTCTGTCTTTCTACCTTGGTGAGCATTCGAGTTGGCTGAGGGGACGAATTAAAAAAGAACAGGGGACATTGTATTGCAGTGGGTTAGTTCTTTGTCAATATATATAAAATTTTGTATTTTTTTTTCCATACTTCGTCTGTACTAGTCATTTCTACAACATCAAAGCTGTGCGTTCAACTGAAACACTTCCAAAGCTAAAACAGATTTTCATCACGAGCCCCAGCTGATCCCTGATTCCTTCCTTGGTTTCCACAGGTGGCTTTTGAATCTCACCCACATTTGCGGGGATCGCCCCCCTCGGCCTCCCTCCCTGCTATTTCCGGCAGCAAGCCGTAAGTCGGAGGTTTCCTGGTTGGAAGAAAAAAAATATATGTGATTTTTCTCAGGAGATTACAAGCCTGGGCAGGATTTTATTTACCATATTTTTTGGAGAATAAGACACTCTGAAGTATAAGACACACCTAGCTTTTTTTGGGGGGGAAACAGGAAAAAAAAACCTGCCTCTGCCTACCAGCAATTTGCCTCCTTGCAGCAAATAGCAAAAAGCCTGCTTTAGCTTCAGCATAGCCTGATCAGCACAGGCAGCTGACTGTCGGTTGGATCAGTCTCCCGATGACCAGCTGTTTCAGGCTTCAGGCATTGCTATTGCCTATTGCTGCCTCTGCGTGCCCCATTTTCGTCCTTTGCATCCCATTTTTGGCCTCCGTGTGCCTCATTTTCACCCCGTTCTGGGCAGCGGGGATCAGAACGGGCAGAAAATGGGGCACGTGGAGGCAGGAAATGGAGCATGCGAAGGCCCAAAATGGGATGCGGAGGCGGCAATAGGCAATGGCAGTGCCTGCAGTCTGAAACAGTTAATCGTTGGGAGGCCAAACAAATCGACAATCAGCTGCTTGTGCTAAATCAGGCTGTGCTGAAGCTGAAACAGGCTGTTTGCTGCAAGGAGGCAAATTGCTGGGAGGAAGAAGCTGAAGGGTGGGAGCCAGTGGGTGGGCAGGGTTTCAGCAATATTCGGTGTGCTAAGATGCACAGACATTTTCTACCAGTGGTGGGAGTAAATTTTTTTTACTACCGGTTCTGTGGGCGTGGGTTGGTGGACATGGCAGGGGAAGGATACTGTAAAATTTCCATTCCCTCCCTACTTTCCAGCTCTGTCCTCCTGTGCAGAGCAACCAAAGGAGACCCAGCCGATCAGCTGGGACTCAATGGGAGGCAGAAAATAGATGGAGGCGGGGCCAGACAGAGGTAGGATTGGCCGGTTCTCTGAACTACTCCAAATTTCAGGTACCAGCTCTCCAGAACTGATCAGAACCTGCTGAATACCACCTCTGGTTTCCCATCCGCTTTTGGGGGTGGAAAAAGTGTGCCTTACACTCTGAAAAATACAGTATTTCCTTCTGTGCTTATTTCCACCTTGCCCAGATGTGACTCCCGATCTAGAAGAGTTACCACCAAGAAAACAGAAAAGATTAAAGACATTAAAACATCAAAATAATAACATTGATTAACAATTGGAAATTTAGAATAGCGATCTCCAAAGCCTTTGTATCAGGCAGCCTTTTATCAGTAAAACCAGAAATACAAGCGCAGGTAGTTCTTGATTTATAACAGTTCATTTAGTAACCGTTCAAAGTGTGATTTATGACCACGTTTCAAACTTAAGAACCTTTGCAGCATCCCCATGGTGACATGATCAAAATTCAGGTGCTTAGCAACTGACTCATACTTATGACAGTTGCAGTGTCTCGGAGTCCTGCGATTCCCTTTTGCGACCTTCTGACAAGGGGAAAGCCAGATTCACTTCACCACTCACTTAACAACTGCCATGATTTCTTTAACAAACATGGCAGGAAACATCATAAAATGGGGCAGCTGTCTCACTTAGCGACATAAATCTTGGGCTCAATTGTGATTGTATGTGCGAAGACTAGCTTGTAATAGCAGTTAATTCTCTGGTCCTAATAGGGCCTATTCCTTCCACGTAAGCGCTGACGGGCAGATGCAGCCGGTGCCCTTCCCTCCCGACGCCCTGATCGGCTCCGGCATCCCACGCCACGCCCGCCAGCTCCACACGCTCGCCCACGGCGAGGTGGTCTGTGCCGTCACCATCAGCAATTCCACCCAGCATGTCTACACGGGGGGCAAAGGCTGCGTCAAGGTCTGGGATGTGGGGCAGCCGGGCACCAAGACCCCCGTGGCCCAGCTGGATTGCCTGGTACGTACAAGGAAGACTTTTTCTACCATGTTCCCAAAATGAGCCACTTGTTATCATTTGTACCATTATTTTGCATGTCAGGGGCAGCCTATGTGTTGAAGATCTGGTGTTTTTCCCTTTTCACCTGCCGTAATTTTGTTCTCTCTGCATCTGAGAAATTCTTTTTCAACCCCCTTCCTAAAAACCAACAACAAGAAGGAAGCTTCAGCCATCCATCCAAATCCTGGGTGATTGTGTGGTGGGATTCAAATATTTTCACAACCAGTTCTCTGCCCTAATGTCTGGCTGGGTAGGCATGTCTGGATTAACCACTTATTTAGTTACTTACTTACTTCTCTCCCTTCCTTCCTTCCTTCCTTCCTTCCTTCCTTCCTTCCTTCCTGCCTGCCTGCCTGCCTGCCTGCCTGCCTGCCTGCCTGCCTTCCCTCCTTCTCCTCCTTTCCATCTCCTTCTTTCCTTCCTTCATTCTTTGGCCTGTTTTTCGGCCATTTCCGCTGTTTTCCAGGCCATTTTTGGGGCTGTTTCTGGGTGTTCTTTGGGCCATTTGGGACTGTTTTCCGGGCCACTTTCTGGGCTGTTTTTGGCCCAGAAAATGGCCCGAAAATGGCCTGAAAATAGCCAAATAAAAAAAAGCTCAGAAAATGGCCTAAAACTGGGCAGGCTGGGGCCAGCCAGTGGTGAGATTATCTGGTTCAAACTGGGCAGAATTTTAACAACTGGTTCGCCCGAATCGGTCTGAAACTGACTGAATCCCATCTCTGGATGTAACCTAGATTTAAGGAGAAATTTCCAGACAGTGAGAATAATTAGTCTGTGAAACAACTTGCCACCAAAGTTAGGGGTGGTCCAATATTAGAGGCCTCTAAGAAGAGAATGGAGAGCTATTTCTCCAGAATGCCATCGCAATGTTTTTCAACCTTGACAGCTTGAAGATGTGTGGACTTCAATTCCCAGAATTCCCCAGCCAGCTTAGAATTCTGGGAGTTGAAATCCATCTTCAAGCCGCCAAGTTTGAGAAACACTGATATAAGTTATCTTGCTCGAGCAGGGGGTTGGACTAGAAGACCTCCAAGGTCCCTTGTGACTTGGTTATTCTATAAAATTAGCTTCCTCCAGTGCTTTCACTTCAAAAGAAAGCTTGCCAAGTTTCTAGTCCTTAGCAAGTGTAAAGATATTTCGAGCCAGGGGTGGGATTCAGCCGGTTTGGACCAGTTCAGGTGATCCGGATGTTAATGTTATGTCTGGTTTGGCGAACCGGTAAGTTCCAACAACCAGCTGGGCCTGCCTCAGCCCACCCCACCCAGGAATCTCCATGTTTTGGATGTGAGGTAAGTGCAGGGCCTGCGTGGAGACTCAGGGAGAGGGAAAAATGGGCCTCCCAGAACTTCTGGAACTCCAAAAACGGCCAATTTCTGACCTCCAGAGGGCCTCTGGAGCTCAGGGGCAGCCATTTTTGCCCTCCTGGAGGCTCCAGGAAACCTTCTGGAGCCTGGGGAGAGCGAAAAACAGGCTTCCCGGAAGTTCTGGAAGTCTGGAAACGGGCCCATTTCCGGCCTCCAGAGTCCCGGGGCGGCCATTATTGGCCTCCCAGAGGCTCAAGGAGAGCCTTCATAGCCCAGGGAGAATGAAAATGCCTCCCCGCTCACCAAGGTGCAGGAGGCCGACTAGGCCACATTCACCCTGGCCACGCCGACCCAGCAACCGGCAGAGAACCAGTTGCTGAAATTTTTGAATCCCAGCCCTGTTTCGAACCGCATGATTTGAGAGATGCCAGGGGTTAGGATGATAGGAAGCTCGGTTGTAGGGTTTGTAGAACTGTTATATCTGGTAATAATTTATATTTTTGCAAGTTCCCCCTGAGAAAATGAAGAACAGAAGGGGTTCCATCTTTGTTCGAGATGTGACCTTTTTACAATGATTACTGGTTATATAACTGTATCTAACAAATATGTACTGTTTTGTGACTTGTTATGATCAAAATGGCAAGTTTGTATTTTTTGGCACAATGATATGAGAAGGAGATGCTAAGTCCTTCTGACCTGAATGGAACTGGTTAATGATCCATTGCGTTCAGAAGGACCATAGCAGGAAGATGCCATGAGAACAAGGGTAGTTTCCAAAGATAAGGAAACAGGTGTTATGCTATGGGTGTGGTGTAGGGAGATATGTAGTTGGATAGATTGTGAACCCAGGAAAGGGGCAGAGGCTGTATATTTGAACCTATATATAAACCCCAGCCCTCCTAGGGAAAATGTCTTTTGCCATGAGCAGAATTCCCTTTTGCAAAAGCTTAATAATAAAGTTCTTCCTTATTGTTCACATGTCTCCAGCTGTGTTTTGTGATTATTCTCACAATAACTTTCTGCCTTTCTCCCTCCTAGAACCGAGACAACTACATCCGATCCTGCAAGCTTCTTCCTGACAGCCGCAGCCTTATCGTTGGGGGTGAGGCTAGCACCTTGTCCATCTGGGACCTGGCGGCCCCCACACCCCGGATCAAGGCCGAGCTGACCTCCTCCGCCCCGGCATGCTACGCCCTGGCCATCAGCCCTGATGCCAAAGTCTGCTTCTCCTGCTGCAGTGATGGCAACATTGTGGTCTGGGATCTGCAAAACCAAACCATGGTTAGGTGAGACCCATATCTAGTTTGGTGTTTGCCAAGATTGTTTTTGACATTCAGCGGTGGGACGCTAGTTGTGAACGCTGAGGAGGGAATGTGGGCAACGTTACCAGTAGTCCTTGACTTACGACCATTCGTTTACTGATCGTCTAACGTTACAATGACACTGAAAAAAGTGTCTTACCAGTTTTCACAGAAGTAACCATTGTAGCATCTCTGTGGTCACGTGATCAAAATTCGGGCACTTGGCCAAATGGACCAAATTTGGGCACTTGGCTCGTAATTATGACGATTGCAGTGTCTGGGGGTGTCACGTGATCTCCATTTGTGACCTTCTCAGCTGGCTTTCGACAAGGAAAGTCAATGGAGGATGCCAGATTTGCATAACGACCGCATGAATCACTTAACAGCAATGATTCACTTAACAATTGAGGCACGAAAGGTCGTAAAATGGGGCAAAATTCAATGAATAAATGTTTCACTTTTCCACAAAATGTTGGGCTCCATTGTGGTCGTAAGTCAAGGACTACCTGCATTATTCTCAGTTTTATTCTTTTGCTGACATTTATTCAAACCATACACTGTTTAAACCTGGTTTGTTCAGAAAACCACACTGACTAAGCTTCTCCCAGCCCCAAAGCAAATACAGGTACTTCTCAATTTATACAACAGAGGCTGGAATTTCTGCCTTAAGTCACGATGGTTATAAATCGAGGGCAACCATGGGACCCACCTGATTTATAAACTAACTTATTTATGAGAGTATTATCATCTTCTTTTAATAATCCCATGATCCCTTGGTGGAGTATGGTGCTGAGTGTTTACTTGCCGGATGCTCTTCCTGTCACCAGTGTGGAGCTTAGTACAGATTTATGAGATTATTGTGATTTAATAAATATAAATAAGGAGTTTTTGCTGGTTTCTGCCTCCCTTGAAGACAGTTCCAGGGTCACACAGATGGGGCCAGTTGCATTGATATCTCCAATTATGGCACAAAACTTTGGACCGGCGGTTTGGACAACACTGTCCGGTGCTGGGACCTCCGCGAAGGCCGACAGCTGCAGCAACACGACTTCAACTCCCAGGTCAGCTGGGTAAGGGGGTGGAGTCTTTTGGTGGATGCCCTTTAAGTGGGTGGGCTCTCTGGTAGCAACCAATCAACCCTGGGAAGGGGCAGGATCTTGGCCCACTGATATCGGACAAGCCGGTGATCCTCACTTAGCGATCACAGTGGGATCAAAACTCCATCACTCGGTGGAAAATCACATGACTTCAATGGATTATCTCACCTCCCATTTGGTGGTGATGCAAATCATTGAAGTCTTTAACCAGGATATTATGTGACACACCCACATTCAAATTGCAATTTTTGCTTCTGCATTCTTCATGCATTGTGTTGATTAGCAGCCTGTTGTGATGCTTGCAAATGGTGATCACATGACTTCGGGATGCTGTGATTGGTGCAATTGCACAGACTGCAAAGCTGTTTGATTTACACCATTGCAACTTCAAACAGTTGCTAAAGCAGGCAGTCAGTAAGGGAGGTGTTGTGGTTTGCCGGCAGCTTGTGCAGACGACAGCAGAATCAGACAATGGGGAAGGACAGGGTCCAGTCTGGGAGTCTGTGGAGGACTCGGATGAGGGTCCTGCTTCCGATGCAGCGATGGGGCTAGGACCATCTGGGAGTGGGGTGCTGACTCCGGAGCCTCCGGAGTCTGGCAGCAGCGAGGCAGAGGAACAAGGGGAGCCTGTTCCCAGTGCGTGTGTGCACAGAGCTGCTAGAAGGCAAGAGCAGCTGAGACAAAAGGGGCGACTTGGGAATAAGACTGGGAGGTGATTGCCCCTCCCCTAAGGGATAAAGGAAGTGCAAAGGTAGGAAAACCTTTGGAGGAAGCAAAGTTTGCTCTGATCGGTTTGGATTCTGAAAGCTCCATGGTGAATTTGTTCTCTGGTTTTGGAAAGACTAATTGGGACTTTAGACATTGGTAGCACTTCAAGTCGAAGAACTTTGGCAAAAGTCCCTGGGACTAATTATAACTGGTTAAGACTCATTCTGGGCTGTGAATGACGATAATTCACAGCCATTGAACTAAAATAAAAGGGTTTTGGATTTTTTGTTTGTTTGTTGGTGTCTCAGGAAGCCATGGTCAGAACAGTAGGTAGTCCTCATTTAAGGACAGAAATTGGGACTGGAAATTATGTTAAGTGAGGCAATTGTATGTTGAAAATTCATGTGACTGTGCTGTTCATCGATGACCATTCTGACAGTCCTAGTGGCCGTTGTTAAACGACCATGGGGGTCATTAATTGCGGATTTCATATTTCAACTTTCAACTTCCTACCAGCTTTCCCAGTGATCAAGGGCTGACTTCATGTAACCCATCAGTCACTCCCTTCTCCAAAATAAGCCAACTTCATTTAGCATGTTGTAAGAGTGTAACCACTTGACTATGAATGAACCTAGCTTATGTAAATGAACCCTTTGCCTGCTGTTAACTTTGCAATCAGGAGGACTAGAATCTTTGGCTTTGAATTTTGCTTCGTGTGTTTCAAATGCATCAGCCTGGCCTGCAAACCTTTTAAAACTTTAATTTTTAACTATCCCCATCTTTCTTTCTTTCTTTCTTTCTTTCTTTCTTTCTTTCTTTCTTTCTTTCTTTCTTTCTTTCTTTCTTTCTTTCTTTCTTTCTTTTTCTTTTCTTTCTTCCTTCCTTCCTTTCATTTTCTTTCTTTTTTCACTTCGTTCCTTTCTCTCTCCTTCCTCCCTCCCTCCGTTCCTACCTTCAACTTATCCTTCCTTCCTTCCTTCCTTCCTTCCTTCCTTCCTTCCTTCCTTCC
>BLBF01000042.1:28081287-28095659 GCA_015471245.1 Laticauda colubrina | reverse complement strand
AAGAGAAGAGAAGAGAAGAGAAGAGAAGAGAAGAGAAGAGAAGAGAAATAATAGGAGTAGGACAGAATAGAAATAAAATAGAAATAGAATAGAAAAGAGAAATAGAAGAGAACAAAAATAAAAACACAGAATAGAATAGAATAGAATAGAATAGAATAGAATAGAATAGAATGGAATGGAATGGAATGGAATGGAATGGAATGGAATGGAATAGAATAGAATAGAATACTTTATTGGCCAAGTCTGGACACACAAGGAATTTGTCTTTGGTGCATAAACTCTTAGTGTACATTAAAAAAAATGCATTCATCAAGAATCATAAGATATAACACTTAGTGATAGTCATAAAATACTAAATAAGCAATCAAATCATACTAGAAAACTAAATAAAACAATATAAATCATGGAGATATAAGGAACAAGGCTATAGTCATAAGTGAGAGGAGAAAAGTAATTGGAAGGATGAAAATAATAATAGTAATACAGTCTTAGTAAACAATTTAACAGTGTTGTGGGAATTAGTTATTTAGCAGAGTGATGGCATGGGGCGGGGAAAAACTGTCCTTGTGTCTAGTTGCTTTGGTTGTGCAGTGCTCTATAGCCTCGTTTTGAGGGTAGAAGTGGAAAAACACAGAGTGAGTGCATCTTTCCACAGAAATAGGTGTGTCAAGGATGAAAGTCAAAAGAGATTATACTGTATGATAGTTTTAATTAGGATGTATACTATGATGTGAGAAAAAAGGACTTGATATAACCAGTACATATTGACACGGTAAAATTGGAACTGTGATGAATATTCAGGAAAAATGCACAATAAAATTTTTTTTAAAAAAAAAGGGTGAAAGGAACCCCTTTAAGGAGTGACACCTACCACAGGAAGCAAACTTCAGGGAGAGGACGCAGCTCTCGTGAAGGTGCAGCTGGTACTTCTCCGATTTCGTCACGTGGAGGAT
The DNA here is from genome assembly GCA_015471245.1 of Laticauda colubrina. NCBI lineage: Eukaryota > Metazoa > Chordata > Lepidosauria > Squamata > Elapidae > Laticauda > Laticauda colubrina. The sequence goes on along the minus strand of BLBF01000042.1, from coordinate 28,094,706 downwards.
TTCCACGTTGCTGCTCTCCATCCCCACGGCCAGCCACTCTCCCGTGGGGCAGTAGCCCAGGGAGAAGATCTGGAGAGAAAGGAGGGAGATGGGTGAGAAGGGAGGAAGGAAGGAAGGAAGAATGGGAGGGAGGGAGGGAAGAAGGAAGGAAAAAAATAGGAAGGATGGAAATAATAAAAGGAAGAAGGAAAAAAGGAACGAAGGAAAAAGAATAGAAGGAAAGAAGGAAAAGGAAGGAATATAGGAAGGAAAGGAAGAAGGAAGAAAAAAAAGACAGACAGAAAAGAAAGGAAAGAGAGAGAGAGAGAGAAAGAAAGATGGGGATAGTTGAAGATTAAAGCTTTAAAAGTTTTGAGGGCCAGGATGGTACCTTTGGAACACACAAAGCAAAATTCACGAAGATTCTAGTCCTTATGATTGCAAAGTTAAAAGCAAGAGAAGGCTTCAAACTCAGTTGGAAGATTCTAGTCCTCATGACGACCAAAACCTGATGAGGTTGCAATCCCACCGAAAGCCAAATAAAAGGCAGGATGGTTTTCATGAGAGACAAAGTTAACAAGAGCAGAAGGAAGGCGGAAGGCTGGCCTCCACTTGGTTTCATTTAGTGACCATTCGAAGTTACAATGGCACTGGAAAAAAGGGACTTAGGACCATTTTTCACACTTGTGACCATTGCAGCATCCTCAGGGCTATGTGACTGACATTTAGTTGTTGGACTGGTTCTTATTTATGACGGTCGCAGTGTCCCGGGGTCATGTAATCCCCTTTTGTGACCTTCTGAGAAGCAAACTTAATGGGGAAGTCAGATTCGCTCAACAACCGTGTGACTGCTTTAACAACTGCAGGGATTCACTTAGCAACTGTGGCAAGAAAGGTCGTAAAATGGGTCAAATCAATTTCTCACTTCGCAACAGAAATCCTGTGGTCGTTAATCGAGGACCACCTGTCCTTTTGCAGACTTTCTGACATTAAATTCCACAAGTCCCCAATGCAACTGGGCCATCCTTCTGAGCTCCCCAGCCTGGGTTTCCCCTCCTTTCTCCCAGCTGACCTGGGAACTGAAGTCGTGTTGCTGCAGCTGCCTGCCTTCACGCAGGTCCCAGCACCGGACGGTGTTGTCCAAACCGCCGGTCCAGAGTTTGGTGCCATCGTTGGAAATGTCAATGCAACTCGCCCCATCCGTGTGACCCTGGAACTGTCTGAAGGGAGAGGAGAAGGCGGGGAGGGGGGAGGAAATGAAGGGAGGGGGAGAAAATGAAGGGAGAGGAAGAGGAGGAAGTGGAGAGGAGAAGAGGGTGAAAGGAAAAAGAAGAGGAAGAAAAAGAAGCATTGGAGGAGTGAGAGGGGAGGACAAAAAGGAAGAAGAGGAAGAGAAGATGTGGGAAGGAAAAGAGAAGGAAGTGAAGACACATGGGAGGAAGAGAAAAGAAGGGAGAAGAGAAGGAGGGGGTGAAAGGAAAAAGAGAAGGAAGGAAAGAAGAATGGGAAGAGGAAACGAAAAGGAGGAAAGACAGAATAGGAGCAAGAGAAAAATAAGAGCAGGAAGGGAGATGGAAAAGTAAAAGGAAGAAGTGATGGAGGGAGAAGAGAAGCAGCATAGGAGAAAGGAAAAAAGAAGGGAAGAGAAGGGAAGAAGAGAAAAATGAGGAGGAAGAATAGGAGGAAAAGAGGGAGGAGGAAGAGGAAAAGGAAGAAGAGAAACAGCGAGGAGGAGGAGAAGAAAGGAAAGAAGAACAGGGGCAGAAAGAGGGGAAAAAGAGGAAGAAGGAGAAGAGAAGAAAAATGGAGGAAGAGGATGGAAAGGAGAAGGAGAATCATGAGTGTGTATATATATATATGCATATGTTTTTTTAAGTTTTCGCAGGTACTTACATGTGTGCTGTTCAGCTTCCTTTGGGTATTATCCCACGTCATTGTAGTGCTTTTAAAGTTGTAGCAACGTTTCAGCAGAATCTCATCTGCCATTATCAGGCTTCTGTATTGAGTTCGTATGTGGGTCAGGGTCTCACAGCCGTTGTAAGACCCTGACTCACATACAAACTCAATACAGAAGCCTGATGATGGCAGATGAAATTCTGCCGAAACGTTGCTACAACTTTAAAAGCACAACTATAATGACGTGGGAAAATACCCGAACAAAGCTGAATACCATACATGTAAGTACCCACGAAAACTCAAGAATATCTATATCTATATCCATATCCATGTCAATATTGGAGATAACTTATAAATAATTGGCAATCTTTTGGGTGATTGTTTTTGTGCTATGGAACCACCTTTTATGTTCACTTGTGTGCCCTTTTTGTTGATACAATCCAGAAATATATGTTGGGGCCCATCAGCAGCCAGCAGAGTTGGCAGCAGATTTGGACGGTGAGGAGGTTGGGGAGGAACCTAGGCCAGTCCTCGAGTCTGGGGAAGGCTCTGACGAGGGCTCTGCATCGGAGGCAGAGATAGGGCCATGGTTGTCTGACTGTTATCAGCTGCCTTCGGAGTCGGAGATCAGTGGGGCAGAAGACCAGCTGGAGCCAGTTCCTAGTGTGCGCATGCACAGAGCTGCCAAATGAAGGGAACAGCTGAGGAACAAGAGTCAACTCAGGAATAAGGGCACAGGTGGATGGTGAATGGCCCTCCCAGAGGGAATAAAGAGGAGAGAAAGGGGAGTGGGGTTTGCAAGAGACAATTAATTCAACTCATTAGGGTGAAGATCTGTTCCTGACTCCTGGCCAAGTATTGTCTGCTACAGTGTGGCGTTTGGAAGATATCGGCCTGGCAACTCTCCAAGCCTGATAAAGGTCTGTAACTGTAAACTATCTTGAAAGACTGTTGGCCAGGACTTTGCTGGGGTGGAATTCACTGTAAATTAAATAAAAGAGGGATTTATCAGGATGAGCAGTCGGCTTCATGCTTCTGCCTAGATCAGAACAATACAGAAATATTTCAACAATTTGCTTTAACTGCAATATTAAATCGGAACCGCTGCCCTGTCTGTTTTAAGTAGGACCCCAAAGGTGAGACGAGGACCAGCCAGCCAAAGTCTGTGACCAGTTGAAGCCCAGAATCGGCGCTTTCCCAGGCCAAGCGGTCCCTGCAGCCCCTCGGTCCTTCACGAGAATCCTTACCGAACCAGGGTTTGGTTCTGCAGATCCCAGACCACGATGTTGCCATCGCTGCAGCAGGAGAAGCAGACTTTGGCGTCGGGGCTGATTGCCAGGGCGTAGCAGGCCGGGGCGGAGGAGGTCAGCTCGGCCTTGATCCGGGGCGTGGGGGCCGCCAGGTCCCAGATGGACAAAGTGCTGGCCTCGCCCCCAACGATAAGGCTGTGGCCATCAGGAAGAAGCTTGCAGGATCGGATGTAGTTGTCTCGGTTCTAGGAGGGAGAAAAGAGGAAAAGCAGGAAGTGGGAGGGAAGTTGTGGCATCGCCATCTTTTGCGGGGGGGCAGGGGGTGGAATCGGGGGCCCCACAAATTTGGTCTCTGGGAAAGATTCCATTCCTCCTTTCTTGAGCATCGGAGGAGATTGTAAAAGGAAAGTTCCCAGCTCCTTCGGTGAGAATTAAAAAGCAGGAGGGAAGGTAGGAGAGCAGTAAAACTAAGAGAGCCCAACTTTAAATCTAGATGTCAGCATGAAGAATTAATGCTATAAACACCATAAGTGTTTCTGGGGAGGATTAGCCCAGAGAGATTTAAGGCTAGGGAAATACTTGGGGTGGGTGGGTTTCCTTTCAGTTGGCTATGGGAGGGAGGGAGAAGGGGAGGGAGGGAGGGAGGGAGGAAGGGAGGGAGGGAGGGAGGGAGGGAGGAAGGAAGGAAGGAAGGAAGGAAGGAAGGAAGGAAGGAAGGAAGGAAGGAAGGAAGGAAGGAAGGAGAGGGAGGGAGAAGGGAGACAAAAATCAAGGAGGGAGAGGAGGAGGGAGGAAAGAAGGAAGGGAGAGGGAGATGGGAGACAACAAACAAGAAGGGGAAGAGGGAAGGAGGAAAGGAAGGAAGGAAAAAGAAGGAAGGAGATTTGAGATGGGAGATGGATGGATGGAAGGAAGGAAGGAAGGGGAAGATGGGAGACAACAAACAAGGGAGGGAGGAAAAGAAGGAAGGAAAAAGAAGGAAGCAGATGGGAGACGGAAGGAAGGCAGGAAGGAGAGAGAGAGAGAAGAGGGTGGGAGTAAAGGCAGAAGGGCGAGGCAAGGGAAGAAAACAGAAGGATGGAAAAAAGGAAAGAAAGAGAAGGAAGGAAAAAGAGGAGGAAAAGAGAAGGAAGAAGGGAAGGAAAGAGAGGAGAGGGGAGGGAGGGAGGAAGGGGAGAAGGGAATAGATGAAGGAAGGAAGGAAGGAAGGAAGGAAAGGGGAGAATGGAAAGAAGAGGAAGGGAAATGACAGAAGTAAGGAGAAGGAGGGAAGGAAAAGAAAGTAATGGGGAAGGAGCACTCAGTGAGGCCCCTGCTTTGCTTACCAGGCAATCCAGCTGGGCCACGGGGGTCTTGGTGCCCGGCTGCCCCACATCCCAGACCTTGACGCAGCCTTTGCCCCCCGTGTAGACGTGCTGGGTGGAATTGCTGATGGTGACGGCACAGACCACCTCGCCGTGGGCGAGCGTGTGGAGCTGGCGGGCGTGGCGTGGGATGCCGGAGCCGATCAGGGCGTCGGGAGGGAAGGGCACCGGCTGCATCTGCCCGTCAGCGCTTACGTGGAAGGAATAGGCTCTGGGTGGGAGGACAGACAAGGCTCACTTACACAGGCAGCCCGTAAAGGAGCCTGGAGAGAAGGGTCACTCGAGCAGCAGCTGGCATGGAGCAACATCTGGAAGGCGAGATCAGATATGAAGCCAAGCTCTCTGAAGCTCTGAACTGCCGGCCCTGTTGATATTCCACTCTGCTTTGGATACTTCTCTCCATCTGGATCTCGGCTAAAATTCTTAAAATCCCCATCCCCCCACCCATGCTAACAATAAGAGCAGTTTAATAGTAGCTGGATGGAGGAAGAAAGGAAGGGAAGGAGAAGGGAAGAAGGAAGAAAAGAGGGAAAGGAAGGGGGAAAGCAAAGAAAGGGAAGAGAAAGGAAGAGAGAAAGGAAGGGAAGGGAAGGGAAGGAAAAAGAAAGGAAAGGAAAGGAAGGGAGAAAGGAAAGGAAGGAAAGGGAAGAGGGAAGGGAAGAGAGAAGGAAAGAGGGAAAGAAAAGAAAGGGAAGAGAAATGAAGGGAAGAGGGAAAGGAAAGAAGGGAAGAAAAGAGGGAAGGGAAGGGAAAGAAAGAGGGAAGGGAAGAGAGAAAGAAAAGGAAGGGAAGAGGGAAAAGAAAGGAAAAGGGAAAGGAAGGGAACAGAGAAAAGAAAGGAAAAGAAGGGAAGAGGGAAAGGAAGAAAAGAGGGAAGAGACAAGGGAAGGGAGAAGGTGAAGAAAAGAAAGGGAAGGGAAGAGGGAAAGAAAAGGAAGAGAAGAGAAAAGGAGAGAAAGGAAGGGAAGAGGGAAAAGAAAGGAAAAGGAGGGAAGGGAAGAGGGAAGGAAGAAAAGAGGGAAGAGAGAAAGGAAGGGAAGGAGACAAGGGAGGGGAGAAGGCAAAGAAAAGAAAGAGAGAAGGAAAGAAGTTTGGAATTTTTGCCCTGCATCATGTCCAGGACCACCATCTCGGAGGCGGGGGGCTTGATTCGCACCCCCTGCTCTCAAAGGGGATGCACCAAGGAGCCTTCACTGAGCTCCTGCTCACACTTACGGCTTGGCAGAAGACATGCAGGCTTGCATTCCCGCCGAAAGGCCGGAAGCCCTCAAATGTACGTGAGGATCATAAGCGACCTAGAAGGAGAGAGGAACTTTGGTTAATGCCAGGGAAGCCCCCCCACCCTCCCCTGTAAGGGGGCCTCTCCTCCCCACAGACTCACCAAAGGGGAACGCCCGTAGCTGCCCGTCCCCACAACAGCGGCCCCGTTCAGCTGGGGGGAGACCAGGTGCAGCCCAGCGTAGGCTCCAGTGCCCACCATGTCGCCATTGACTGAAACATGGGCGACGTTAAAAGCGGCTTGGTAGGAGCTTTGGACGGTGAGTGGATTCCGAAGGCTCAAAGCTGAAACCGAAAGAGTTTCCTGTTCATTTTCCCCAACTACTTCAAATTCACCCCAATAGTTTCTCAGGCTCAGCAACTTTAAAATGTATGGACTTCAACTCCCAAGATTCCCCAGCCAGTCAGGGGAATTCTGGGAGTTTAAATCCTCAGCTCTGCACTGAGGAATGCTTGGGAGTTTTAAGTCCACGGATCTGGGTTGGAGGGATTTGGGGAGTTGAAGTCCACAGATCTGGACTGAGGAATTCTGGGATTTGAAGTCCATAGATCTGGATCAAGGAATTATGGGAGATTAAGTCCACAGATCTGCCCAGGTTGAGGAATTCTGGGAGCTGAAGTCCAAAGATCTGGGCTGAGGCATTCTGGGAGTTTTAAGTCTTCAGATCTGGGTTGAGGGATTCTGGGAGTTTAAATCCTCAGATCCGGACCGAGGAATTATGGACGTTTTCAGTCTTCAGATCTGGACTGAAGAATTCTGGGACTTTTAAGTCCTCAGATCTGGACTGAGGAACTCTGGGAGTTGAAGTCCATACCTCAAAGTTGCAGAGGTTGGAGAAATTCAGTCTTAAAAGCAGGCCTGCATTACAGTTTAACTCCCCTTTCTCTCTCCACTCACTGGCCCAACCTTCAAAAATAAATAAGAGTTACACACTCTAAGCCAATTAACATTCTGGCCAACCACTTTAGCCTGCCACTAATTTTTTATGAGCTTATTGACAGGGGTGCTTTAAAACTGTCCTTTCATCAGTTTCGCATCTCCCTTCAGAGAACCTTGGTCCTCCATTTTATTTTATTTATTTTATTGCTTTCTTAACAACCCTACAGTGATGACTTCCTGCCCCAAATACTTTTCTCCTCACACACACACACACAAAAAACAACCCTTCTTTGCAACTCTTCTTTGGTTAATCCAATGGGAATGGCTTTAAAGTTTCTAGTCCTTATGATGGATGCAGAAATTTCTGAAACAGGACCAGGAAAATTTCTCAATACTGGCTGTTTTTAAAACAATGAACTATTAAAAGGACAACAGATTTATCTTCATCGAACAGATGCCCAGAAAACCGAAGCCTTTTTTTAGTTCATATGGCAAAAAGAACAAAAGGAACTCAGAAATGTTATTAAATAATCTTTTTTGTGTTGGGAATTTTTTTTTCACTTTTTTTCTGAGTTCTCCAGACTTCAGATTTTATTTTTTTGCCCATGGGGTAGTATGAAAATTTGCCCTCTTTTTGTAAGATTTGTTATACTGCTCACTCCACAACTATTCATGACTCATTCTGGCCTCTTTAAGAATTCACACAGCAATCATACCTTAATTTTTTTTTAAAAAAAAAGCTTGTTTAGAAAACTGGAGTTAGAAAGGGGTTGGGGTGAGGTGGGGAGACATTCCTCTGATCCTAAAATTTTGCATTTGTTTTTCATCCAACTCCTACCCACACCCTGCAGTTAGAAAGCTAGCAAGTGGGTGCTAATTTTCTCGATGGGGGGAAAGGCCTACTAAAAAATGTAGCAAAGTATAATCTCCCCCTAAACCCGATTCTATCACTTCCAGCATCCCTTTTCACCATCCTCATTACCAGAGTGATTCTGGGAGCGGTGTGGTGATCTAGAGGTGGAGATCTCGCCTCGCAATCAGGAGGCTGTGAGTTCGATCCTAGCTAGAGGCAAGTATTTATTTCTCTTCTCTGGGCACACTGAGAATATATCTGCTGAACAAACCTCCTCATTGGCAACAGGAAAGGCATCCGGCCATTAAAACACTCTGCTAGCTCCATTCAGTTACCCAGACTCTACCCTTATGGGGTCATTAAAGGAAAATGATTACCAAGTGACTCCACCGTCTGCTTCGTTACTCCTGGACGGAACTGGGAGAGGGTGCCAGAAGATCCAGGCATAGTTCCTTCACCTTGGGAATTTGGGGTGTTGGATTTCAAACCGGGGGTGACTGCTTTCTCTACCTGCGAAATACAGCTGATTTGTTTACATGAAAATAGAAAATCGAATAAAGTGATTATTTATTTTCTATTTAATACCTTGTTTTTCCATGGGCAACACCGACCCTCAAAACGATTTGCATTTCTTCTTGTCTTGTTTTTTGCTTTGTGCTTTGTGGTTTTTATATTAAGCTTAGGATGGGGAGCTTACCCAGAGATCAGCTGGAACATCAGAAGCGATGGAATGAACAAATAAGTGATTTTGACAAAACTTACCACCTTCCTACATCTTCAAACTAAATCAAATTAGTGTGACCAAATTTGAATTTATTGGTCAGAAGCCGGCTGGGACAGTCACAAATGGTGCTCCATCACTGGAGGTTTTTAAGAAGAGACTGGACAGCCACTTGTCTGAAATGGCATAAGGTCTCCTTCTTGATAGGAGGCTGGACTAGAAGACCTCCAAGGTCCCTTCCAGCTCTATCCTGATGGATTGATAGATCACATGACCCTGGGACACTGCAATTGTTTTAAATAAGTACCGACTGTCCAGTGCCCAAATTTTGATCAAGTGGCCATGGGGGTGCTGCAATGGTGGTCAGTGCGAGGACCAGGCATAAGTCTATTTTTTTAAAAAGGCCATCGTGGCTTCGAACGATCATTAAAACAATGTTTGTAAGTTTAGAACCACCTATAACAGGATTGTCAAACTCAAGGCCCACGGGCTGTATCGAGCCAGTGGGGTGTTTAAAACTGGCCTGCACAGCTGGCCTGGAAATAGCAAAGGACTGGCTCATGGTGCCTCTGGCAGCCAAAACAGGGCATGGGTGGGAGGGGGAGCACATATCCCCCACACACACCCTATTTTCAGCCTGGACAGCCCCCTGCAGCACTCTGCCTACCAAAATAAGGTAGGAATGGAATGGAATATAAGGAATAAGAATAGAATGGAGCAGAATAGGTGTTGTAAGGGGCCTTGGAGGTCTTCTAATCCAACCCCCTGCCTAGGCAGAAAACCTACACCATTTTAGACAAATGGTTATCCAACATCTTCTTAAAAACATGCAGTGTTGGAGCATTTACAACTTCTGGAGGCAAGTTGTTCCACTGGTTAATTGTTCTCACTGTCAGGAAATCTCTTCTTAGTTCTAAAGTTGCTTCTCTCCTTGATTAGTTTCCACCCATTGCTTCTTGTCCTGCTTTCAGGTGCTTTGGAGAATAGCTTGATTCCCTCTTCTTTGGGGCAGCCCCTCAAATATTGGAAGACAGCTATCATGTCACCCTTAGTCCTTCTTTTCATTAAATTAAATGTACCCAGTTCCTGCAACTGTTCTTCGTATGTTTTAGCCTCCAGTCCCCTAAATCCTCTTTGTTGCTCTTCTCTTCACTCTTTCTAGAGCCTCAACATCTTTTTTACATCGTGGCGATTGTGGGGCACACCCCGTTTTGGCCAGCAAAGTGCTGCAGGAGGCGTCAGTCACGTCCCATCTCCCCCCACCCCGGCCCGGAGAAGAACTACAATGCTGATGTGGCCCTTGAAGAAATCCAGTTTGACACCCCGAACTTATCAGATAGTGTCGCCATAGTGAGAAGGGCCACAGACAATTGTGGTCACGACTGTATTGTTGAAACGTGGGCATTGAGACGTCCTTGGTAAAAATGCTTGGGAACCCACCACTAGAAAAACAGCCTGTTTTTTTTTTTTTTTTTTCAAAATGTGACCTTGAACACAGCTTGCGTTTCAAAGAGGCAGAGACGAAGCTTTTATCCTTGCAATACAAATCCTCCATTTATCTGCTCAGAGATATACCACCAAGCGTGGAATCTGCCTCTGGAACCACATTTATCTCGTAAGGCCAGGAGAACAAAGCAGCCTTCTCCAAATCTGTTAGACAAGTGGTAAAATGACCAAAAAGAGAGAGAGAGAGAGAGAGAGAAAGAAAAAGAAAGAAATGGGGTGGGGGTGGGGAAAGGAAAAATAAAACCCACCAGCCTAAAAGCAGGAGAGGAAGTTGATTTTCACCCGGGAACTGTAAGTTTGCCAAGAATATTAAATAGGCATGTAGTAAAATCATTTTGATGATTTTGCTTTGAGTGCAATAGATTTGATTGCTTTTGTTAAGTTTTTATTGTTTTTTATTGTTTTTTATTGTTTTTTATTTTTTGTTTTAAATATGGTTTTACATGGCATAAGCTGCCTCGTGTCGCCACGGGCAAATAGGCGGCAATATAAATCAGATAAATAGACAAATAAATAAATATGGCTGGTCCTCAACTTACGACCACAATGGAGCCCCAAATTTATGTTGCTCAGGGAGACGTTTGTTATAAGTGAGCTTTGTGATGTGTCATGACTTGTCTTGCCACTGTTAAGTGAAACAGATGACAGATAATCAGAATTGGAAGGGGCCTTGTAGGTCGTCTAGTCCAACCCCCTGCCCAAGCAGGAGATCCTACACCATTTCTGACAGATGGGAGTCCAGTCTCTTCTTGAAAGCTGCAGTGATCAACTGAGTAACCCTGGCTTCTCTGTTGATTTGCTGGTCAGAAGTTCGCAAAAGGGGATCATGTGACTCTGGGACACTGCAACCGTCAGAAATATGAGTCAGTTGCCAAGCATCTGAATTTTGAATCACGTGACCAGGGGATACTGGAACAGTCATAAGCGTGAAAAACGGTCTTAAGTCCCTTTTTTCAGTGCCATTGTTAACTTTGGACAGTCACTAAACAAACCATGGTAAATGGAGTACTACCTGTAGTGGCCCACATATAGAAAAGCTGAGCTATACCTAAATGTGTAAAAAGGAAACTACAACAGCTTCATCGTAAGGCATGGTAGATAAAATTCAGGGGACGAAAAACACACAGTGAAATTTGAGTTGTTGCAAAAACAGAAAGAAGGAAAAGGAAAGGAAGGAGGAAAGGAAAAAAAAAGGAAGATAAGGGAAGAAGGGGGAAGGGACGGGAGGGGAGGGGAAGAAGGGGAAAGGAAAGGGAAAAGGAAGAAGGGGAAAGGGCCTGGAAGGGAGGGGAAGAAGGGGAAAGGAAAAAGAAAGAAAAGGGAAGGGAAGGGAAAAAGGAAAGATAAGGAAAATGAACGGAAGGGAAGTAAGGGGAAGAAGGGGAAAGGAAAGGAAAGTAAAAGGAAAGGGAAGGAAAAGAGAAAAGAAGGGAAGGAAAGAGGGGGGAAGGGAAGGGAGGGGAAGGCAGGGAAAGAAGGGAGGGAACTGGGATCTCTATAAAAGGCTTTCAAAATTTGGCATTCTCGCTGCAGCAAAGCTTCAGTTTTGGAAGAAGGACAAGCTTTTTGGGGAATCTTGCCGGGAGGGTGTGGGGGGATTGGCCAGAAGGGTTGTGTGTGTGTGTGTATGTGATTGTGTGTGTGTGTATAAAGAAGTCTGACATGCCTTCAAATGTGGGAAACAGCAGCTGGCTTCCTCAAACTTTCCTGCAGCTGTTGGTGCTGCTGTTGCCAAAACCGGGCTCTGGAAAACCTCAGGATCCCAAGAGAGTCTTTTTGAGGGATGCCTCTCTCCAGCCCTGATGTTCGGGGAGGGATTCTGACAAACCCACATCCCTTCGCTCTTTGCAGGCTGATGGAGCAGAAAACAGCTCTTGCCTAAAGTCCTTTTAACCTACCATACTACAAAACTGGTCACTGCCATACAGACAGTCCTCGAATTACGACAATGCATTGGGTGACAAGTTACAACAGCACTGAAAAAAAAAAAAAGCAAATTCTGACCAGAGTTATGGACCTTTTGTAGCGTCCCTGTGATGACGGGATCAAAATCCAAGCGCTTGGCGATTGGTTTCTATTTATGACCATCACTGGTCCCCCCAGGTCAGGTTTTGTGACCACCTGACAAGCAAAGTCAAGGGGGAAGCCAGATTCATTTAACTACTATTTCCTCAAAAATAAGACTTATCCTGAAAATAAACCCTAGCCTGATTTTAAGCATGTGCCTAATATAAGCCCTACTCCCAAAAATAAGCCCTAGTGAAGGTTGTCATCAGACCGGCGGTGGGAAGGCATGGCCACCACAATAGGGACCGGTGGAGAGAACGAGCCCAGCAGTAGCAGCGCTCTCATCGGCCCCCACACTTACCAACTCCTGTATGTGGAAGAAAAAAAAAGACACCCCCTGAAAATAAGCCCTGGTGCGTATTTTGGAGCTCCCCCCCCAAAAAAAATATAAGACCGGGTCTTATTTTTGGAGAAACAGAGTAGGTAAAAGTAAAAAATAGATAAACTCTTCATTTTTATTAATGAGGGGGGGGGGAGGATTAGAATGTGTTGTGGCCTTTAAGCACTGTATCTGTTTTGCCTAATGCATAAATTGGTTTGGTCACCAGCTGCCTGGTTTGATGGCCTCACTTGGATCTAGATTATAGTTTCTCAACTCTAAAACTTGTGAACTTCAACTCCCAGAATTCCTCAGCTAGCATGAAATTCTGGGAGTTGAAGTCCACCCATCCGAAAGTTGCTGAGTTTGAAAAACATTGATGTAACGGAAGATCCAGATGTGAAAAGCTACCTTCTCCAACTGGGAAACCATGACCATCCTTAGACCAAAAGTCCCAAAATGCTAGAGAATTCCTGTAAGGCTGGCAGTCAAGCCAATGGGCCATCAACAGGCACATAGAGATAAACCACATCTACACACCATTCAAAAGGGACAATAACAAAAAACAAAGAGAAAACAAAACAATCAAAACACCTTCCCATCAGCAATCAACACCTAGGTAAGCAGATAACTTTCCAGCTGAACATCAGACCAACAATCAAGAAGTGAACAATATCCCAATCAAAAAACTGCCAAACAAGCCAACAATACACAACAGCCTATCACGGAATCACAAAGACCATCCCCACCAACATTAACAAGGCATAGCTGGCTGAGGAATTCTGGGAGTTAAAGTCCACAAGTCTTAAACTTGCCAAGTTTGGGGACCCCTGCACTAGATTCTAGAATATAAAAAAAATAATAACCGTACCCACTTCTAGCACTGATGATGTTACCTAGTTGGTTGATGAAACATCTAAACCAGGGCTCTTCAAACTTGACAGCTTTAAGACTTGTGGACTTCAACTCCCAGAATTCCTCCTCCAGTCATGTTAGCTCAGGAATTCTGGGAGTTGAAGTCCACAAATTTTAAACTTGCCAAGTTTGAAGACCCTTGCTCTGAACAATCAAGCTTGGAGAACACCAAAGACTTCCCAATCTTTCTCTCTTCCCTCCTTCCTTCTCTTCTTCTTCCTTATCCTTACACATTCCACTCCTTTCTAGTACTGATGACGTTACATAGTTGGGTAATGAAATATTTGCAAGAAAAACAACCAAGCTCAGGGAGCACCAAAGATCCCACAATCCCTTTTTTTCCTTCCTTCCTTCCTTCCTTCCTTCCTTCCTTCCTTCCTTCCTTCCTTCC
>BLBF01000042.1:28049969-28081277 GCA_015471245.1 Laticauda colubrina | reverse complement strand
TCCTTCCTTCCTTCCTTCCTTCCTTCCTTCCTTCCTTCCTTCCTTCCCTCCCTCCCTCTATCCCTCCCTCCCTCCTCCACCACTCTACAAACCCCACACCCTTCTAACACTGATGGCGTTACCTAGTTTGGTAATGAAACATCTTCAAGAAAAACAACCAGAGACAACCAAGGACTCTGTACCCTCCCCAAGCTGGTGTCCCCCCCCCCATGTGAATCCTGACCTTGCAACCTTCCCAGGCAGCAAGGACTTCTGGGAATTGTAGTCCCACAACATCTGGAAGGCATAGGACATAAATGGAAACTAATATCAAACCGGGATGCTGTTGCACGATGTGGATGGACAGCCCCACTGTTGGTGCATCTGCCTGGGGATGATGGAAGTTGTAGTCCACCCCACACCCCACACACTGGCACACCCAAGAGCCCATCTCTCCTGGCTGACGTACTGTGGCCAGCTCCTTCGTGGGACGCGTTGGGGAGGCACTGCTGGAAGACGCCATGGATGTGGGGCTGTGGTGGCCCAGTTCTTTCCGATGCAGAGTGGCTTTATCGACCCCATTTTCTCGGGAGGAGAAGGACTGGACGCTGTGGGGCGAAGAAGGATCCTGTGGTTGGGGGGACAAAGATTAGGTTTTAAACTTCCTCCTCTCCCTTGTTTTCTGTCCCCGTCCCCTCATATTTCATCGTTTCCCCCAATGTTTCTCAACCCTGACCACTGTGGACTTCAGCTCCCAGAATGCCCTCAGCCCAACAAGGGAATTCTAGGAATTGAAGTCCTCAGGAGTTCAAGAGGCCTAGTTGGAGAAACACTGATTTATCCTGATTCATTGTGTTGTATTTGAATTCTTCCTCTTCTCTGAAAGCAGAAGATGGCAGACACCGATATTTTGCCGGGTGCCTGCAACAACAACCCTGCGAGGTAGGTTAGGCTGAGACCGAGTGGAGGGCCCCAATGTCACCCACTGAACCCCCAGGTTTGTTGATTTCTTTCCAGCCTAACCCAATAAAACAATAAAAGATCATCAAGTCCATCCCACTTCCTACTGAAGGGAAGGGATCTCCAACTTTGGCGACTTGTGGACTTCAAATTCCCAGAATTCCTCAGGCAGCCATTTTTCCCAGGAATTTTGGGAGTTGGAAGTCCACAATTCTAAAAGCCGTCAAGGTTGGAAACCCCTGTTGAAGGAGATAGTAAGGATCATTAAGTTCTCATTCACGCTGGCTGGGGAATCCCGGGAGTTGAAGTCCACAATCCCTTAAAATAGCTCACTTTGGAGAAATGCTGCTTTAAGCCATTCAATCTCGCTTCAATATATTACCCGCCCTTCCAGCTCCCCCAAAATTCACTGATATATACCCCTCCATGTGCTAAAGACCACCCTCTCCCCAGCTTTATTGCTCTTCAAAGCATATTTAGAACTCCCCTCCCATCCCTGTGTGTGTGTGTGTGTGTCTGTGTTGTGGTTCACTGGCAGTCGGTGCAGACAGCAGCTGAGTTGGACAGTGAGGAAGAAAGGGGACCAGGCAGGGAGCCTGGAGAGGACTTGGACCTGCATCCGAGGCAGAGATGGGGCCAAAACCATCTGGGAATGGGTTGCTGCCTCCGGAATCTGGCAGCAGCAAGGCAGAGGACCCAGGGGAGCCTGTTCCCAGTGTGTGTGCACAGAGCTGCTAGAAGGCGGGAGCAGCTGAAGCAGAAGGGGCGACTTGGGAGTAAGGCTGGGAGGTGATTGCCCCTCCCATAAGGGATAAAAGTCAGACCTCAATGACGACATCTTTGCAGGAAGCAAAGCAGTTCAATTAGATTCTGAGTCCTCCTTGAAGCTCTATGTATTCTGGTCGGTTTTTCTCTGGTTCTTTGGGTGTTTTCTGTTATAATTAATTTGGATACTTTCATTTTTGGCAGCATTCCACAGCACTGACAGGCGTGTGCTTATCTTGGGGAACTGTTTATAATTAGTTCTGGCTGGGAATGCAAGTAATTCCCATTGTTGCAATAAAATAGGTTTTGTTTTTAAAATAAGTTTGTGTTTAAGTACATTTGATGAAGCCTGGGTCATATATGTAAGACAAACCTCATCCACCACCAAGTTGTCTTCACTTTTCTCTCCATCGCTGCCCTGAAAAAAATGAAAAGGGAGGGCAGAAAAAAAAAATTATTTCAGGGTGAGTGGGTGGGCGCGGGAAATGCAAACTGATGAGGGGACATTTGGCTCATTGGAGCAGGAGTTACAGTTCAAAGGAGCAACTTGCAGAAGAACAGCAAAGGTTTTGTCCTCGATTTATAACCACAATTGGGACTGGAACATCCTCGCCAAGCAATGCGGCCACTAAGCGAGTCACACATGATTTTATGATCCTTTTTTGCCATAGGTGTTTATTGAAACACATCAGTTGTGAAATGAATCACACGGTTGCTGAGCGAACCTCTGTACGTGTTAAGGAAATCACATGGTCATTGAGCAAATCACTGCAGTTGTTAAGTGAATGATATGGTCATTAAGCGAAAATGGTTCCCCCCCCCCCCCATCTCTGCTTGTTGGAAGATGTCTGGGAAAGTTGCAAATGGCAATCATACGAACCGGGGACACTGCAACCATATCAAAAGCATTTTGTAAATATACATAATGTTAAATTTATATTAGTTGTCGACTGCCAAAAGTTTGATTGTGTGACTATGGCAGGGGTCGCCAACCTTTGGGACCTCAAAGACCATCAAACTCATAATTTTAATATCCACAGACCACTAATTCTCGGGAGGGAGAGAGTAGGAGGGAGAGAGGGAGGGAGGGAGAGGGAGCGTGAGAGAAATAGAGAGAGACAGAGAGAGAGAGAGAGAGAGAGAGAGAATTCTGCAATCAGTATGAAAACGGGGTGAGGGATTTTCCTGCAGGCTTTTGGGGGGATTTTCCTAGGACTGTGTCTGCAGAAACCCTGGGAAAATCCCAAAAAACTCTGCAGGAAAATTCCCCACCCCATTTTCCTACTGATCGCAGAATATCATAAACCCCCCCCCCCTCTCTTTCTCTCTCTCACATACACATACACACACTCTCTCCAAGGCAGCCATATTCCTAGCCTGCTTCCCAGCTCTGTTTTCAGGGGGAGAGAGAGAAAGAGACTTTTGGCTTCATGCAAGGAAAGCAGCAGAAGCAGCAGCAGTCTTTCTTTCTCTCCTGGCAGAGTTTGGAGGAGAGGAAGACTTTTGCTGCTTTCCTTGCATGCAGCCAAAAGCAAAAGAAAGAAGGAAAGAAGCAGCCAGGTAGCCTGGCAAGTCCCCCTCCCCGCCCTTTCCCCCCTCCCCTCACTACCTCTTGTTGTTTGCAATGCAAGAGGCGCAAGTCTTGTGTCCCCGCAGGCCATGTGGGCGGCACAGCCTTGCGTTCCCATGCTGCCTGGGTTAATTGCTTCGGGGGTGCTCTGGGGAGTGACATTTCTCTGTTGACCACCAAATTTTCTCACAGACTGCCATTAAGCATCGCCCACCAGTTGGCAACCAATCGATTATGGGCATGCTGCGACAGTCGTAAGAGAAAAGTCACTTTTTTTCAATACCGTTGTAATATAAGTCGAAGACTACTTGTTTAATAACTGGCAACAGTTCATTTAATGGTGATTCAAAGTTACAATGGCACTGAAGCCGCTGACTTACAATTGTTTTTCACACGACCGCTGCAGCATCTCCATGGTCATGTCATGTGATCAAAATTCAGACGCTTAGCAACTGACTCATATTTACAACGCGTGCAGTGTCCCAGGGTCACATGATCCCTTTTGGTGACAAACAAGAACCCAGATTCACTTAATAACTGTGTTCCTAACAAACAACCGTGGCGATTCACTTAGCAACTGTGGCAAAGAAAGGTCATAAGATGTGGCAAAACCCAGGGAACAACCGTCTCGCTTAGTGGCAGAAATCTTGGGCTCAATTGGGGTCGTAAGTCGAGGACTACCTGTATCCCAGTCTGGGTTGCAAGTTTTAGAAGGGAGGAAAGATAGCCAAGTTTTCGAAACAATGTTAGGCCAACTCCCGTCACCCACTTGCACAAAATCTGGATTGCAGAGAAGCAACTCAGTTCAGTGGTGGAATTCAAAATATTTTACGACTGATTCTGTGGGTGGGCAGGAAGAGCATTCTAAAACTGGCAATTTTAAGCATGAAAACTTACTGTCGGCGCTGGTGAGTAAAACAGCTGAGGCGCGGCAATCCACTCTGCCGCGCCTATCAGCTGAGCTACAAAGGAAATATAGGACAGGAAAGGGTGGGGCCAGGTGGGCGGGGCCAACTGCTGACCAGCGGAACCGGATTGCTAGAACCAGTGTGAACTAGCAGCATAGCACCGCTGACTCAGTTCCACCCAGCCCTCCTTCCCAAAGCCTGCTGGCTCCAAGAAGGGAAGCCACTCACGTAATCCGTGCCGTATTCTTTGTCCGTCTTCCTTTTTTTGCTACTGTTCAAGTAATCCGAAATGGCTCGCATCCTTTCTCCGTTGGACAGCATTAAAGAGCTCTGCAGGAGGGAAAGCCAATGTCAACTCATAAAATATTTCTCTGGTCTTTTTAGAGTTGCCAGCAGAAAGGGAGGGGGGAGCAGTGCGGCAGCTTGCAAACTGAAAGTGTATTCCATAAATGTTTTCAAAGTTAGTAACTAGGTGATTTCTGCCACACAAAATTCTAACTGGAGAACATGATTGATGACTCTGGGCTATGGATGTATCCCATTGGAGAATCTACACCCTGGGGACGGGGGAAAACCAGGGTCAAAGGTGACAATGAATGATGTGTCTCAGAGTCAGCTACACCCAGGCAGTGCCTGACATGTTAACTCCCACTAAATCTTTCTGAAGTTTTGGAAGTTTGGCTCGAGACTCATGGTTTAAATGGGGGTAACTGGCAGAGCCCTGACAGCCGAAGGGACATAAACTTCAGCAGCGTTCAGATAACACACTAAGCCAGCGAGTGTTTCCCCCCCACCCTCAAAAATACAGGCAATGTCTGACTTACGACCACAATTGGCTCCAGGATTGCTAAGCAAGGTGGCGGTTAAGTAAGCCATGCCCGGTTTTACAATCTTTTTGCCCCACGGTTATTAAGTGAATCACTTTAGATGTTAAGCGAACCACGTGCTTGTAAAGGGAACTGGCTTCCCCCATTGACTTGCCGTGTTCGAATCTAGCTGGGGATCTCACAAATGTTGAGCATAGGACCCCCAGGACATAAATGCCAAATATACATACTGATTTGCCAAGGGACTTGAATGTTGATCATGTCAAAATTCTGGGGATGCTGCAACGGTCGTAAGTGTGAGGAGCAGCCGTAAGTCACTTTTTTCAGTGGGTTAATAAATCACTAAAAACCTCAACTTACAAACCATGGTTGAGGATCCTCAAGTATCTATTGCCCTGTTTTAACACTAGCCTAACCTGCTGTGAAAAAATTTGTGGGTTATTTAGCAGAGAAAAAAAAATTGGAAGTCTATACAGGTTAGTCCTTGACTTACGACCACAACTGAGACCAAAATTTCTGTTGTTAAGGGAGGTATTTGTTAAGTGAATTTTGTTCTGTTTTACTACCCTTTCTTGCCATAGCTTTTTAGTAAATCACTGCAGTGGGTAACTAATTGTGATAACCCAGGGCGTGGCACAAAGGCAATACAGTCAAATAAGCAATAAGAGTCTTTTTATTATCTCCAACTTTGCCCCCAATGTCCAGGTGCTAGAGAAAAACTCTCCCAGGAACAGCCTTTAGTCCAAAACAAGGTACACACAAACTGTAACTTAAACAAGCCAAACTGAAGTAATTAGCTTGACAGGGCAGGAGCAGGAATTTCAGACTTGAAAGCATGGCAAAACTCAACAGTTGGGAAGATGCATGGAACAAAAATAAGCCACACGATACCCAATAAATTCAGGTTTGCTCCCAACAGTTTGCTGCACACAGCTTGCCTTTTTTATACACTGTGCTCCCAGCTGCAGCTAATGATGGGAATCAGGGCCCTTTCCTCCCCCCCCCTCCCCCGGTAAGCCAAGCAATCTATGTTGCTTTCTTCTCCATTCCTCCCTGCATGCCCTAGGATGAAGAGGGGGTGAGCCTGGGTCTTCCTCCGAATTCCCTCTCCCTTGCTCTATCTCTCCCCTGCTCTGCCCAGCTGGACTTTGCCCTTCGCCAGTTTCTTCGACAGTCAACGGAGCCACTCTCCCACTCCGTCAGCTGTTCGGCTTCCTCTTCCAAGTCAGATTCTGACAGGAGCATGACACTTATAGTAACATAGCTGTTAAGTGAATCTGCCCTCAAAGTGTTGACTTGTCTTGTCAGAAGTCGCAAAAGAGGATCTCGTGACCTTGGAACACAGCAACAGTCGTAAGTGTGAATCAGCTGCCATTTTGATTACATGATCATGGGAAGGCTGCAAACACTGTAAGTGTGAAAAATTTAGACACTTCTGAACCGGAACGGGAAGAATAATGATTTCATTATGGGTGAGTTCCCAGGACATTCTCTATTAAAGCTAATTGCTGATCAACAAGCTTGTCCCTTATTTTAACAGTGGTGTTTTGTTAATCTACACTTACTGTGAGGGGTGAATTGCTCCACTGAGCAACCAGGGTAAAGGTGCAATTCTAGATTTACACACTTGACAACACATAGATTTAGGAGTGCAAAAGACTGGAGTGTGGATCAGTGTGTGTGTGTGTGTGTGTGTGTGTGTGTGTGTGTGCTTGGATAGAATCTGTAAACCTTTGAAAGGTCTGTTTAAAAGTTTAAAGCTTCTCCCACACAAGTCACTTTTGATTTAAGGGTAACCTCTGGGGGAATCAAACGGAGGACTAGCAGGAAATGCACACCCTAGCACATCGCTGCACAACTTGGCTGTTATAGCTGTAACAAAGCAGAGAAAACAAAAGAGTGAAGGAAAGGGGAAGGAAGAGAAAGAGGGAGAGGGAGGGAGGATGGAACGAATGGAAGGAGGGGGTCATACACAACAGATCAAAAAGCAAACAAAAGAATGAAAAAGTGGAGAAGAAAGGAAAGGAATTGATGAAGAAGGAAAGGGGAAGAAAGAGGGAAGGGGAGGGGAATGGATGGGTAGGGAAGGGAAAGAGAAGAAGGAAAGAAAGGATGAAAAAGGGAAGGGGAAGGGAAGAGGAAAGGGAAGGGAAAGGGAAGGGAAGGAAAGAGGGGAAGGGAAAGATGCTCGGTAACGGATTCATACTTATGACTGTTGCTGTGTCCCAAGGTCATGTGATTCCCTTTTGCAACCATCTGACAAGCAAAGTCAATGGGGGAAGCTAGATTCGCTTAACAACTGGCTTACTAACTTATCTACTGCAGGTATTCACTTAACAACCAAGGCAAGAAAGGTTGTAAAATGGGGCAAACCTCATTTAACAAATGCCTCACTTAAACAACAGAAACTTTGGGCTCCATGGTGGTCGTAAGTCAAGGACTAGCTGTCCGTTGCCAAGAAAGCATCCCAAATTTTGATCCTGTGACTGTGGGGATGCTGCTTGGGTTGTAAGTGCAAGGACCAGGGGTAAGTCACTTTTGTCAGTGCCAGTGTATGACTTTGAATGGTCACTAAACGAATGGTTGGAACTCGAGCCTTCCAACCCCTATCTTCCCAACAACTGGAAGAGGCAGCCACAAAGAGATTTAAGCTCCACTCCTCCTTACCTGAAATCTAATTTTCTATTCTTCATTTGGATTCTATTTAGATGGATAAATGTGTGTTTATGTATGTTTAAATATGTATGTATATGGTGTCTCTGTATGTATGTGTGTATGTGCCATGTTTCCCCAAAAATAAGACCGTCTTATACTTTTTCTTTGCCACCCAAAAAGGCAACAGGTCTTATTTTGGGGGGGGGGGGGGAGATGTCATCCACTGATTAACCTCACTTGTGCGTGGGTCAGAGGCCTTCAGGAATTACTTCTTCTGCAGCCAGCAAACCTTTCCTGAAGGCCTCTGCAGCCGATAACAGAGCTCTGGATCGATCCGGAGTTTTGTTATCAGCCATAGAGGCCTTCAGGAAAGCATTGCTGGCTCCAGAAGAAATTGGCCAACAAGACAAGTTTCAGGGTGTGCCAGACCTGGCTACAACTGTCCAAAGGTAAGTAATAGGGCAGCTACACACACACACACATACACACACACCAATCCCCACCCTAGCTTAATTTTTAGCCGTGCACTCTGGAGTGGGAGGGATTTTCATTAGGGCTTATTTTTGGGATAGGGCTTATATTGGATGCATGTATAAAAATCAAGCTAGGACTTACTTTCAGGGTAGGTCGTATTTTTGGGGAAAAGGAGAAATATGTGTGTGTGTGTGTATCTATTTATTTATATCTATCTATCTATCTATCTATCTATCTATCTATCTATCTATCTATATCTTTTGAGAGGAAGCAACAAAATTTCATTTTTAATGTGTGCCAGTGTACTCACAATAAAAAAAAAGACAATAAAAGTTATCTAATCTAAATTTAAATATACCCCAAAGGGGCATTTCCCCCCTCCTGCCAACCTCCTTCCTGCTTATTTCCAAGTCAAAAAGGAAATTCTTCCCTCCAAGGAAAGCATTGATTGTTGTTTCTCCTTTTTTGTGATTTTGCCTTCTCGCTTTGCTTGGCAAGGAAAAATTCTGCGCTGGATTGATGAATTCGTCACCCCGGAGTGTACATGTTTTCAGACAGAGCCTCCGAGTCGAGAAACCTGGGGGATCAGCCTACAAAATCTGGTCCAGAAAGAGCCCCAATTATCTGCATTCAGGACCAAAAAACCCCAAGGAAATTTCAATTTGTCAGATTTTTATGCAAGCTGCTTGGTCCTTATTCCTTGATTGTCCCAAATTATTTGCATTAAGATGCCAAAAACCCCAGCAAATTTCAAATTGTCAGATTTTTGTGCAAGCTGCTTAGTCCTCATTCCGTGATTGTCTCCCAATTATTTGCATTAAGATGCCAAAAAACAGCAACTCTCAAATTGTCAGATTTTTGTGCAAGCATCTTGGTTCTTATTCCTTGATTGCCCTAATTATTTGCATTAAGGCGCAACCCCCCCCCCAAAAAAAACCCCAGCAATTTCAAATTTGTCCCTAATTATTTGCATTAAAGATGCAAAAAACAACAACAACAACAACAATCCCAAAACCCAGTCCATTTCAAATTGTCAGTTTTTTGTGCAAGCTGCTTGGTCCTTATTCCTCGATTGTCTCTAATTATTTGCATTAAGATGCAAAAAAAAAAGAAAGAAAAAAACCCAGCAAATTTCAAATTGTCAGATTTTGTGCAAGGGCCTTGTTCCTTATTCCTGGATTGCCTCGTGCAAGCATCACCCTACTTACATCTTCATCTGAGCCTTTGTTTTTATTTATTTATATATATATATATATATATATACACACACACACACACACACACACACACACACACATACACATATATACATACATACATACATACACACATACACACACACACACATATAAATAAATAAATATAAATTAAAATTAATTCATTTAAAAAAAAAAACTCCACTGGAGATAAACAGCCTTTTCCTAGTCTCTTTGGTTCAGAGCCTCTCTTCCCTGCTGGGGGCTAGGCAGAAGGGGAAACAATTGGGAGGGGCAGGGTGCAGAGAAAGAAAGGAGGGAGGGGGAAGAAAAGATACTTACCGGCCCAGGGTCTCTCTCTGTCACCATGGCAACACGGAATGGCAACAAGGCAAGAAAAGAAGGGTTTTAGTGTCAAAACACCAAAATTGTCACTCATCCTGGCCTGCAACTGTACATAAAAACACCCTCCCACAACGGTACAAAAATGTAAAAATTAAATTATCACGGGGTTGCGCCTCTCCACCTCTTTAATTGGAGGAGGTTGGGTGGGTGGTTCAAGGGCATTTGGGAAGGAGGAGCTCCCCCAAATTGATGTATTTCCCCTCCTCCCTTATTCTTTATCAAAACTGCACCCCTAAAATTATTCATATTGGAAGGCTGGCATTCGTCTCGGGGGCCAGCAATAAGTGAGATCAGGTGATTAGTATGGAAAAGCACTCTGAATTCTCTTCTCCCCGACTGCTGGCACAGGTAAACTTTTGCAGCCCATAATCTAAGAAATACGGGTAGTCCTCGACTTACGACCGGGAAAATTTGTCGCTATATGGGGCAGCCACAAAGCAAAGCATCATGATTTTACAGGCTTTTTTCTGGTGTTCAGCGAAGTTATGATCTCTTTTTCTTTGCTGTTAAGTGTGATTATGGGAAACACTGCGGTCGTTAAGTGAGACATCACACTGCAATGAATTGCAACCTTCCCTGTCAGCTTTTCCTATTGGCTTTGCTTGCCAGAAATAAGCTGGGAAGATCACGAGTGGCGATCACGCGACCCCAGGACGCTGCAACCAACATATGTGCCAAAGACTGGTCATATGTTAATTTTGTTGGTGCCATTTTAACTTCAAAAGGTCTCTAATTGAATGGTCGTAAGTTGAGGACTACCTGTAGCTACGTTGCAAATTGTCCATTAGTAAACTACCTAACATGAGGTAAATCAGAGATGTCTAGCCTTGGCAACGAAGACTTGGGAGACTTCAATTCCCAGAATTCCCCAATTCCTTGAATTCTGGGAGTTGAAGTCCTGAAGTCCTAAAAGCTGGGCACCCTTGAGTTAAATACACTGAATGAAATAAATAAATGAGCAAGTAACAGCAAACTCAAACAGCTATCTAGCCAGCTGCTCCATATTTATACCTCTTTTACTTTTAGGAGCTGTTGACATTTTTCCCCCATTACCCCATTTCTAAATTTTGATTGGGAAGCCCCTAAATTCCCACCTTATAAAGCGCATTTCACAGGGAATACACATAACCAAAACAGACTTTTTAAGATCAGTGCATTCTTTCAAACCAACTCAAAACACCAGTACTGTATTCCTCAAACCTGGTATGCAGACTTCAACATCCAGAATTCCCAAACCAGCATGATTTTTCCTCCCAATATCAGACAATGTGAGCTAGTCGCCTTCTTGGCAGAATCATTTTAAACTAGACATTCAATGTTTCTGCATAATTAAGGGAACCACAATGAAAGCCCACAAGTTGCAGCAATGTTTCTCAAACAGGGCAGCTTTTAAAGACATTTTAAAGAATTTAAGAATTCGGGGACCTGAAATTTATGAACATTGGCTGGGGGATTCTGGGAGTTGAAGTCCACAAATGCTGGTGAGGGAATTCTGGGAGTTGAAATCCACAAACAGTGGCTAGAACATTCTGAGAGTTGTCTACAAATAAGTAGACAAATGCTAGCTAGGGAATTTTTTTTGGGGGGGGGGGGTTGAAGACCACAAACATTAGCTGGAGAATTCTGGGACTTGAAGTCCACAAACTGTGGCTAGAGAATCTTGGTTCTCTAGTAGTTGCGTCTACAAATGGTAGCTAGGGAATTCTGGGAATTGAAGTCTGCACACCTTAAATTTGCCAGGGTTCTCCTGCTAGACCCAGCCTTCCCTCCCTCCCCCATTGAAGCAAATTTGATTGATCAGGAAAATCTTTCCTCGCTCACTGTCAAAGGATGAAGAACCAAGATTATCTGGAGGAACCTACCTCGGTCGGCATCGAGAAGCCCTCGGTCATCCTTGGCAACCAGGTGGGCCTGCGTCCCCAATGCTCCTGACAGAGCCAGCAGCCCAGAAGCGCTTCCGAGGCTGGCCGACTGGACGCCAGAAGGGTGAGGGGTCAGCGGGATGGGGGGCGCGTGATGGGAGAGGTGCTGAGCTTGGAGCTGGTGCTGGGGAGACAGAAAGGAATGAAAGAGCCTTTGAGGTCGACCAACCATGTTTTTTTGTACTGTTTAGAGAAGCGCTGTTGGTTCTATGTTTGCATTTTAATGTTTTGAAGTTTCCCTTTAGTATTTATTAGATTTCTTAAATCCTGCCTTTACTACTTTGTAAGTAATTCAAGGCAGCTAACATATCTAGTAATCCTTCTTCCTCCTAATTTCCCAACAACAATCACCCTGTGAGGTGGTTTGGCTGAGAGTGAGGGACTAGAATTCACTGTCTCCCAGTGATTGTGGCCCAGTCACCCAACTGGCTTTTGTGCCCAAGGCAGGACTGGAACTCGCTGCCTCCTGGTTTCTAGGCCAGCACCTGAACCATTGTACCAAACTGGCTCTCTTATCTAATATTTGAGACTTGAGCACTGGCTTTTAATCCTTTTTATTTTTAATGATATCTTCACCATTGGACATTTTGGTAAGCCATTCCTTGACAAATGACCCCAATTGGGATCAGAACATCCATTATGAAGCAAGACAGTTGTTAAGTGAGTCAAACCTGACTTTATGACTTTTTTCAGAGTTAAGTGCATCCCTGCAGTCGTTCGGTTAGTGACATGGTTGCTAAGTGAATCTGGCTCCCCTGTTGACTTTGCTTGTCAGAAGGTCGCAAAAGGGGATCACACACCTCAGGACACAGCAATGGTCATAAATATGAACCGGTTGCCAAGCATCTGGATTTTGATCACGGGGATGCTGCAAAGATCGTAACTGTGGGAAATGGCCCTAAGTCTCTTTTTTTTCAGTAACTTCAAACAGTCACTAAATGAACTGTTGTAAGTGGGGGACTCCCTATAATGAATCCTTGTATTTA
Organism: Laticauda colubrina; assembly: GCA_015471245.1. Classification (NCBI taxonomy): domain Eukaryota; kingdom Metazoa; phylum Chordata; class Lepidosauria; order Squamata; family Elapidae; genus Laticauda; species Laticauda colubrina. The sequence continues at coordinate 28,068,630 of BLBF01000042.1, read as the reverse complement.
TGACCTTTGCAGGTCGATAAACAGAAAAAAAATCCTGAGGAACGTAAGATCCGGTTTCTCATAGTAACTGCTTCACTTAATAACTGAATCGCTGAGTCCCAATTCTGGTTGCTAAACGAGGACTGTAACGAACTGAATATATATACACACTAACTCAATACCTGTGCTTCGCTACGAAACTGTGTGGTCGGGCTTAGTTTTTGGGGAGGAAAATAGGGGGGGGGGAATTCTGCCTCTGCCTACCAGCATCCATCGGTATTCATCTGGCTAGCATCCTGTCAGTGTGTGAGAGAGTGGAGGGCTGTTTGGAAAGTGAAACAGTATTTGCTGTGTGAGCAAGGAGACAGCAAGGAGCCTGGGCATGGCTTAGCTCAACTGTTCTGTACTCAAGCTGCATGGTTGCTGTGAAACTGAAACTCCTCTCCTCTGCTTGTGTTTTGCATTTGGAACAGATATCCTTTCGAGTGGGGAGGGGGAATAGAACTTCTTAGCATCAGAGCATGTTAATAATATAGGAAATACTCTGATGGTCATTTCGAAAAATCCTTTCTCAGTGAGCACCTAGAAGCCAAGAGGAACATACATGCCAAATTTCAAGTCTGTAGGTTTTACAGTTCTGGAGATTTTGTGATGATGCGTGAGTGCTTTTTCGCTTTTATATATATAAAAGAAGATTGTGAAGAATATATATAATACAAAAAAGGGGGAAAGAAATATTGTGGTGCATTACAAATAACCCCCCTGGCACAACTGCATGTGCATCACACTGGTTGAAAAACGCAGCCCTGTTTGCATGGAGCCACAGCTTGGCTTTAATGCATCCCCTTTTATGGTTTATATCATTATTGCTACATTAATTTTTATTAATTAGATATTAGCTGCTAGGAGGCTTGGCAGCTGAATGGAAAGCAGAGATGAGCTGGTAGAAAGATAAAGGGACAGATTATCAGCAATCCTGATTATCTGAGCAAGGCAGCATCCCCAGAGATTTCTGTAGGGTCGGTGGTTAAAAAGATAAAATACAACCGACCCTTCAACCTTACAATAGATCCCCCTCAAAAGGTACAGGCTGTCCTCCACTTATGACCGCAACGGAGCCCAAAATGTATGTCTGTTAAGTGAGACATTTAAGAGAATTTGCTCCGTTTCAACGACTGTCCGCGCCACCTTCTTTAAGTGAATCGCTGCAGCGCTTCAATTAGTAACACAGTCGTTAAATGAATCTGGCTTCTCCCTTCCCCCTTGACTTTTCCTTTTGAAAAGGTCAAGACTCCGGGACATTGCGAGCCGTCATAAATGTGAGTCAGTATGTCAAGTGAATTAAACGGTGTTGTTTTTCTGTTATTATATAATGCAGGGGGGGTCTCCAACCTTGACAACTGTAAGACCTGTGGACTTCAACGCCCAGAATTCCTCAGCAGGCAAAGACCCCTGCATGATATGACATGGAGAAACTTGCGGACTTCAACTTCCAGAATTCCTCAGCCTTCTGGGAGTTGAAGTCCACAAATCTTAAAGTTGCCAAGGTTGGAGGCCCCTGATATAATGTATGTGCATAATTTTGCATTTATTTATTTGTTTGTTTGTTTATTTTAGTTGTGTTTATGTCATGTATATTGGAGGTGGTGACCCTTTGGGAGCTGTAGGGAACGAAACTTCATTTTCATGCATGCCGATTAGTGTACATTGAACAGCAACAGCACTAAAAATTATATACTGCTTTACAGCCCTCCCTATGTGGTTTACAGAGGCAGCCTATGGCCCCCAAAAATCTGGGTCCTTGTTTTACCCATCTCAGAAGGAAGGAAGGCTGAGGCAACCTGGACCCTGGTGGGATTTGAACTGCCGAATTGCAGGCAGTCGGCAGTCAGCAGAAGTAGTCTGCAGAACTGCCCTCTAACCACTGCACCACCAAGGCAAGGACAATAAAGTTATTCTTCTATTCTATTCTTCTATTCTATGTAAATCAAACAAGCATGGAGAAGTTGCGACAGTCATAAAGTGTAAAAAATGGTCCTAAGTGTGAAACATGGCCACGACTCGCTTTTTTTCAATGCCGTTACAACTTGGAATGGTGACTAAATGAACTGTTGTTAAGCCAAGCACTACCTGTAGTTACGACCATGTTGCAAAGCTTCACTGGCTGCCCCCTGCCTTCCGTGGTCATGTGATCACATTTTGAACCTTGGGCAATCAATCTGCATTTACAGTTTATCGAGTTGGGTCATGCAACCCTCCTCCTCCTCCTCTCCACAAACCCCACTCATTTCTAGCCCTGATGATGTTACCTAGTTGGGTCATGAAACGTCTGCAAGATAACTACCAAGCTCAGAGAGCACCAAGGACCCCACAGTCATTCTCCACAAACCCCACTCATTTCTAGCCCTGATGATGTTACCTAATTGGGTCATGAAACGTCTGCAAGAAAACAGCCCAACTCAGAGACCACGAAGGATGCCACAAATCAGAATATCCTCCACTGAATTAATACCCAGCAGTGTAAGCCAGCTACGTCTCTTCCTCCCTTTATGTACCCCCAAAACCACCAGCTGGGACTTATGGGTCACATTTGCTTGCCCTAAATTTTGCAATGGCCTTCCTGCAAAGGGAGAGCCCAGCCCCCCGCCCAACAAACCCAGCCCGTTGCCCCCCTCCTCCCCATAAGAGATGCAAAGACATGAAAGAAGACCAAGACAATTTGAACAACAACAACAACAACAACAACAAAAATACAATTTCCCAGGACGCAGCAAAATCCATCAAAGTTTGCAGGAGACGAGGCTCAGCTCGGTAAATAATGAATGATCTCAAAAAGAATCTTGGAAAAAAAAAAGGGGGGGGAGTGGGGTAGAAAAAGGGTTCAGCCAGATTTGCAGCAAACCGGGCGAGGAGGGGTGTGTGTGTGTGTGTGTTTTTAGAGCCAGGAAGAAGCAAGGCATCCATTAGGATCTGATTTAGACAGCAGAGCCTTCTCTCCCACCCTCGATTACGGCCCTCAAATCAAATATTAAAGAAAAAGCAACCATTGAGTCGCCACAAAGGCCTCAGTGCAATTGCAATGGAGCCAGCTTCGTTGGCAATTTCCAAGGGCATAAAAAAAAAAACCTCCCTTACTTTCCACCACCATCCCGTATACAATGCGCAAAGCAGAGCATTCAAAAATACAAGGCATTCTTAGATTTTGGTTGTTGTTTTTTTAAAAAAAGGGGGGGTTGATTTTTAAACCGCTGGAAATCATCAACGTGACCGATCCGAGTGACGTTCCTTTGGACACCGTCAGCATCTTGCAAGAGCAAACGAGGTGAAGAAATACGAAAGGTCCTCGGCTTATGACTGCAATTGGGGTCGGAGTTTACTAGGTCGTATATATTGGAGGTGGTGACCCTTCTGAGAGCTGGACGCAACAAAATTTGATTTTAATGTATGTTCGAAGTGACAATAAAGTTATTATTCTATTCTATATTTTATTCTATACTCTAATCTATTCTGCATTCTCATCTCAATTCTAATCCTGCCTAAGCAGGGGGTTGAACTAGAAGATCTCCAAGGTCCCTTCCAACTCTGTTCTTCTATTCCATTCCATTCTAATTCTATCCTATATACTACGCTATTCTATTCTGTAATCCTATTCTGTTCTCTATATTCTTTCCTTCAGAGTGTCATGGAATTAATCTATGTATATAAAAGTGGAAGACCACTCACACATCATCACAAAATCTCCAGACTTGAAATTTGGCATTTATCAAGCCTACAAACTTGAAATATGGCATTTATCTTCCTTTTGGCTTCCAGATGCTCACTAAGAAAGGATTTTGTAAAATGACCATCCAGAGCATTAGTATTTCCTATATTAGTATCATTAACATGCTCTGATGATAAGAAGTTCTATTCCCCCTCCCCACCTGAAAAGAAATCTGTCCCAAATGCAAAACACAAGCAGAGGAGAGGAGTTTCAGTTTCAGAGCACCGAGCAGCTTGAGTATAGAACAGTTGAGCGAAGCCACGCCCAGGATCCTTGCTGTCTCCTTGCTCACACAGCAAATACTGTTTCACTTTCCAAATAGCCCTCCACTCTCAAACACTGACAGGATGCTAGCCAGATGAATACTGATGGATGCTGGTAGGCAGAGGCAGAATTCCCCCCCCCCTTATTTTCCTCCCCAAAATCTAAGCCCGACCACGTAGCGAGATCACAAAATCAGTCCTTGAATTATGACCATCAAAGGAGTCTGACCACTGTGGTTTATGACGGTTGCAGTGTCCAGAGATTATGTGACTCCCTTCTGACAGGCAAAAGTCCACGGGGAAAACCAGATTCACTTAACAACTTGTTACTAACAACTTGTTACTAACTTAACAGCTAGTGGGGTTCGCTTAGCAATGGTGACAAAAAAGTTTGTAAAGTGGAGCAAAACTCACTTAACCAATTTCTCACTTAACGATGTATGTTTTGGGCTCAACGGTGGTCGTAAGTCAAGGACTCCCTACTGATGAAAAAGGTTCTAATTCAAGATCACACACAACCTTCTGCACTATGCCGGAAAAAAAAAGCTATTCTAAAGTCATGGAGTTGGAAGATTCCCTAAAGATCATCTAGTCCAGCCCCTGAGGGGAGTGTGAAAAAAAAAATACAGAATTCTAAAATGGTGAAGCCGAAAGGCATCCTAAAGATCATCTAGTCCAACCTTTTGCACTCTGCAGAAACAAAGCATTCTAAAGTCGTGGAGTTGGAAAGTTCCCTAGAGGTCATCTAGTCCAGCCCTTGAGGGGGAGTGTACAGAAAAAATTGTGCTTCCCAGAAAACCAATTCAGTCACAGAAGTGGCCATCTGTCTCTTCAAAACCACCAGAGTTGGTAAACTCTCAACACCTAGAAGTAAAGTTGTCTAATCTTGTACAACTCCCAGCAATGAGAGGTTTCTCCTTAAACACAGAGAAGCGGACCAGAGAAGTGTCAAATGATCCAGATTCGCCAAAAAGCACAATTAGTCTCTTTGAAAACCTCAACAAGAGACAGAAAAGGGAGTCCTACGTACCCCGATTGCCACATTCAGTTCTGCCACCGTCACCTGCTTGGCCCGCTCCACTGCCTGGACTACTTGTTGTTGGTGCTACCGAAAAACAAAAGGGGTGAGAAACATGATTATCATTCACAAAACTTTGGATACTCTGGGTCTATTTTAAATCATCATAAGTGGTGGGTTTATCTTCCTCCTTTATGTCCAAGATGCCCAGAATCACTTCATAGACTATAATTCCCAGTCTCCTGGTGATTGACTCAAAGTCACCCAGCTGGCTTTCATGGCTAATGAAGGATTTGAACTCATGATCTCTTGCTTTGCAGCCTGGTGCTTTAACCACTGGACCAAACTATGAACCTACATGCTGTGATTGGATCACATTGGATCTGGGACGAAACCCAGCAATAAGGGTAATTCATTGTTTCAAGAACGTATTTTACAATAAACTTGAAATTAAATAAGACCAAAGTCACCCAGCTGGCTTTTGTGCCTAAGGCAGGACTTGAACTCATTGTCTCCTCATGATTGGTCCAAAGTCACCCAGCTGGCTTTCATGTCTCCAGCTTTGGTGCCTTCATCAGTGAACCAAACTGGTTCCCCGTGTTTTCGGGGTTTTTTAAAGCTGAGAATCTTACAGCCTGCCTGAAAGTAGGCTGGGAGAAAGGGATAACCTGGAATGACACTCACCTCCTGAGACAGGAAGGGGATGAGCTGAGCACAGATGACATTCAGCCGCTTGGCAATCTCCGTCTGCAAGGAGGAAAGGAGAACGCCATTACAGTATATCCGCCTGAATTCCCACAAAACAGAATAGAAAGAGAAATAGAAATGGCAATGGAAGGGAATAGAATGGAATAGAAAATATGGAATGGAATATGCAATATGCAATGGAAGAGAAAAGATGGAATGGAATGTGGAATATGGAATAAAATGGAATAATGGAACAGAACAGAACAGAACCAACAGAGTTGGAAAGGAATTAGTGGGCCATGTGCTGCCCTCTGCCAGCCTAAACAGGCCCCAAGCTCCATTTTCGCTTACAGAAGGCTAGCAAAACAAACTAAAAACAAAAGGAAAAATGTTTCCCCTTTTACATTTGAGCATGCAAGAAGGGACAGGAAAGGAGAGAGGAAAAACAAAAGAAAAAGAAGGGAAGATGGGAAGAGATCAAGGAAGAAAAAAGAAGGAAAGAGGGGAAGGAAGAAGAAAGGAGAATGAAGACGGAAGGAAGGAAGGAAGGAGGGAGGGAGGGAGGGAGGAAGGAAGGATTATAATGAGAGGGAGGGTCTGATGGAAGTCTTGCCTTAGCACTTGGCTACCACAGGTGCCCCAATATGAGTGACGTGAAGTTTTGGCCATGCCCACCCTACCCCCTCTGAGGTCAAACACAACCCTGATGCGGCCAGTCCTCAATGAAATCAAGTTTGACACCCCCGCCCTACACCACTTCTGACAGATGGGAGTCCAATCTCTTCCTAAAAGCCTCCAGTGATGAAGCTCCCACAATTTCCGAAGGCAACTTCTGTTCCATCGGTTGGTTTTTCTCACTGTCAGGAAATGTCTCCTTCGATTCCAGCACTTATCTGCTTTTCATGAAAACAAAACAAAACAAAAAACCTCTCTGCTTTTAATCTTGAACATGGCCAACTGGCTGTTTTGTTTTCCCTCGAAATTCGATACCGCTGTCTGAAAATCCAGCAGGGAGCACGCAAGCCCAGTTGAACTGACAACCCAGCCTTTGCAAACACCGAAAAATTTCTGCTTTTGAAACCAGGCTGCGCCTCGCCTTCGTTCACCTCAGTGCTTGGCGATTTTCGCCCGCTTGTCAACCAGATAGAAAGGCATTCCTTCCCACTGCCTTTCTCTAGGACCTTGGGTTCAACTTCTTAGTACTCCTCAGATTACGACCTATGGTCATGGAGCCCGCCCATCATGGTTGTAAAGTCATGACGGCTATAAAACAACCACAATGGTCAGATTCCGTTGCCGGTCATGATTCCAGGAGTGATTTTATGATCTCAGCTGTTATTTTTCTTGGCTGGCCACCAAACTCAGATACTGAGCCGAGGGTTAAAAGCCCCTTGTAGAGAGCAATTTGATTCCTTCCAATGAAATAAACTGAATTAAATTTATTTGAAGTAAATTAATTTGAAATAAACAACACCAGCATCGGTCAGCTCCAAAATTCAAATCGGCAAAAATAAAAATAAAATAAATATACATTGGAAGACTGGCTTTCCTGTAAGATCTATATTATTTCTATAATTCCATGATGTTGTAATCCCCAAATCCAAGTTTTGTTTCTCTCTGTTTCTCGCAAATACAGGTAGTCCTCGACGTATGGCCACAACGGAGCCCACAATTTCTAAGTTGATAAGTGAGACAACTAGCTGTTAAATGAGTTTTGTCCCATTTTATCACCTCTCTAAGGGACATAGTGGCTCAGTGGCCAAGATGTTCAGGACTGTAGCCTTGTGCTTGATGCTACAAGGCTAAACCTGTGCCTAAAAATGAAGAAGGGGATTATGCAGTGGTGGTTTAGTGGCGAAGACGCTGATCTTGTCGATCAGAAAGGTTCGACAGTTCAGTGGTTCGAATCCCTAGTGCCGCGTCATGGAGTGAGCTCCCGTTTCTTGTCCCAGCTTCTGCCAACCTAGCAGTTTGAAAGCATGTAAAAAATGCAAGTAGAAAAATAGGAACCATCCTTGGTGGGAAGGGAACAGCTTTCTGTGTGCCTTCGGCGTTTAGTCATGCCGGCCACATGACCATGGAGATGTCTTCAGACAACGCTGGCTCTTCAGCTTTGTAACGGAGATGATCACTGCCCGCCAGAGCCGGTAATGACTAGCACCGTTGTGCAAGGGGAATCTTTACCTTTATCACCTCTCTTGCCACAATTGTTAAACGACTCACTACGGCCGTTCAGTTAGTAACATGGTTGTTAAGTGAATCTGCCTTCTCCAGTGATTTTGCTTTTCAGGTCGCAAAAGGTCAGAGAACTCCAAGACGCTGCAACCGTCATAAATATGAGTCAATTGCAAAGGATCTGAATTTTTCATCACTTGACCCCTTGGAGAAATGTTGCAATGGTCAGTCAGTCAGTAGGAAAAATGGTCATAAATCACTTTTTCCAGTGCCGTTGTAACTTCAGTCGCTAAACGAACGGTTGCAACTTGAAGCCTTCCTGCATTTCGTCCCCTTGCCAGGAGTGAAAGTAAGTCACTGCTTGGAAGTTCTCCAAACACAAAACTTTTGCTGGGGTCTGCATCAGTGATTTCAAGCAGTAGAGGATTTCTGAGCAAGCACAGAGCGCCTAGCTCTCATCGGTCTCTATTTCCCCACGGAAACCCTCCAAAGCATTGAAAACTGGGCAGGAAAGGTTTCGTTTAGTTTAAGTTTATTGTCACTGCACCTGGTACAAGGAAATCAAACACCATCTTCAGTGCACATCATGACCATGAAAATAAACACAAACACACATCCTTCACCCTCTACACACTGAACTGAAAACCCTTGACACCGCACCAACGTTGCACTATATAATAGAATTCAAAAGAGCTACTGCCCTGGGATAAAGCTGTTTTTCAGCCTATTTGTCCTTGTTTCTATTATCCAGTACCGTCTGCCAGATGGTAATAGTTAAAAAAAGAGAAAAAAAAAAGGTGCCCAGGATGAGATGGATCTTTGAGAATGTTTTGAACTTTCTTAAGGCAGCAAACTTTTTAATTTTTGCCCTCCCTATTAGCATCTGCATTCATTTTACTGGGGATATAAAGCTTCTGTTTTTTTTTTTTTTTTTTTTTAAGATAGCACTTGCCAGGAAAAAAGAGAGAGAGACAGAGAGAGAAGGAGGAAGGGAGACAGTAAGTACTTTCTGGGAAAAAATTTAATTCTCTCCTGGGGGATGCATAATGGATTTGCCTTTCTAATGCACTTGTGGCCACGCACCTCCGGTGGAGGGGAGGAGGGGGGGCGCAGGGGGAAGCTGTCTCCAATTCACTCGCAGCTCGTTAATGTTCAATTTAGTGGCCTCTTAACGCTCGCCCGGATGAGAAAAATGATCAAACCGCCTGCCCAGATTTCCTGCTCCTGGCCTAAAAAGCTGCTGGCCAGGCTTCCGTCCGTCCTCTCTTCCACAGCATGCAAAGCAGAAGTAACACACAAATAGACACAAGCATAACCTTCTCTTTTGGATTCCTTCCAACCCACACACACACCCTAAAAATTTCCTAACTCCTTTCTGGAATACAAATAATCCTGGGCTTACAACTGACATTGGGGGGGGGGGGAGAGGAGACAAGGTTTCTGTCCTTAAGCGGGACGCTTGCGAAGGGACTTACAACTGACATGGGGGGGGGGGGGAGACAAGGTTTCTGTCGTGAAGCGGGATGCTTGCGAAGGGAGTTTTGCACCACTTCCTGGAGCCACGGTTTGTGAAAGGGTTTATCACTGTGGTTGTTAAGTGAGTTTTTGAAGTCAATCTGGCTACCGCATTGATTTGTTTTCTGCAAGGGGATGGGTCATATTGATCCCTGGGTCAACACTGTCATAAATACAAGTCGGCTGCCAAGCGCCTGAATTTTGATCACATGACTGTTGGGAATACTGCAAGGGTTGTTAAGTGTGGAAAAACGGTCATAAGTCCCTTTGTTCAGTGCTTTGTAACTTCCAATGAACGGTCACAGATCAAAATTCATACATTTGGAAACTGACTCACATTTATGACAGTTGCAATGATCCCCTTTTGCAACTTTCTGGCAAGCAAAGTTATTGGGGGGGGGGGGTAAGCCAGATTAACCTAACCATGTTACTAACTTAACCACCGCAGTGTTTCACTTAACAAACGAGGCAAGGAAGGTGGTAAAACGAAGCAAAAATTACTTAACAACTGTTTTACTTAGCAACATAAATTTTGGGCTAATGATCGCTGTAAGTCAAAGACTTCCTATACTGAAATTTAAAAGACACCCACATCAGTCTTCATCTTTAAGGTAAAGTTTCCCCTCGCGCACATACTGTGATGACCCAGGGCGTGGCACAAAAGCAACAAAGTCACAAAAGTAGGTAAAGTCCCTTTAATACCTCCAACCTGGCCCCCAATGCTCAGTTATCATTGGCTGGAGAAAAAACTCTCCCAAGAACAGTTTTTAAAGAGAAGATATTTAGTCCAAACCAAAAGTACATATAAATTATAAATAACAACCAACACAAACCATGCTGTAGCAATTAACAAAGACAGGGCAGGATAAGGAATTGCAGAACTCAAAAGATAATGAAACGCATACAGTTGGGAAGACGCCAGAACCCAGATAGGACTTGACAAACAAAGATAATGCACGCTTTGCTTCCAGCAAGGTGCTGTGCGCAAACACTCTCTTTATCCTGTTTTCCCAGCTGCAGCTAATGAAAGGAATCAGGGCCTTTTTCTGCCCCATAACCCATGTTTCTCCCTTATCTGTCCTTCCCTATGTGCCCTAACCTGAAGAGGGGGTGAACCTGGGTCTTCCTCTGAATGCCCAGCCGGACTGTGTCCTTCACCAGTTTCCTCCACAGCCACTGGAGCCACACTCCCACTCCCTGTCAGCTGTTTGACCTCCCCTGAAAACATCTCCGTGGTCATGTGGCCGGCATGACTAAATGCCGAAGGTGCACTGAACGCTGTTCCTTTCCCACCAAAGGTGGTCTCTGTTTTTCTACTTGCATTTTTACATGCTTTCAAACTGCTAGGTTGGCAGAAGCTGGGGCAAAGAACGGAAGGTCACTCTCTTACCCGGTGCTCTGGATTCAAACCACCGAACTGCCGACCTTTCTGATCAACAAGCTCAGCGTCTTAGCCACTCAGCCCACCGCGTCCCCTTCTTCATCTTTAGGCACAGGTTTAGCCTTGTAGCATCAAGCACAAGGCTACACAGGCAGTCCTGAACTGACAATCATTGATTTAGTGACCGACTGAACTTGCAACAGCACTGAAAAAGTGACTTATATCTGGTTCTGGCACTTACACCCATCACAGCATCCCCAGGGCCATGTGATCAAAACTCAGGCGCTTGGCAACGGCCACATATTTATGACCGTTGCCCTGTCCCAGGATCATGTGATCACCATTTGCGACAAGCTGGCTTCCAACAAAGTCAATAAGGGAAGTTGGATTTGCTTAATGACAAGATTCACTTAACAACTGTGGCAATTTATTTAACAGCCATGGCCAAAATGCAGTAAAATCAGACACGACTCATTTAACATCCACCTTGCTTAGCAGTGGAAGTTCTGACACCAATTATGGTTGTAAGTGAAGGACTACTTGTAGAGATGTTTTTCAAGTTGACAATTGACCCAAGCAAAGCAAGACTCTACCACTAAGCTTTAACCCAGGTGTGTGTGCAATCTTGGCAACTTTAACACCTGAGGATTTCAATTCCCAGAATTCTGAGAGTTGAATTCTTTCAGCACAGGACTGAAAGTTGCCAAAATTGGACACCCTTGCTCAAACTTTCACTTTTATAGCCTTCTTTTGCTACTATCTTTTCGGGGGGGGGGGGGGGGGGGCTCTTACCTTATGAATGACAGTCTCTCCCATTGCAATGCTCCTATCTTCTGCCGACAGACACCCCCCCAGTAACCCTTCCCTCAATTTCTTAGTTTGCATTTCTGCAAAGAGATTCCTTTCATTTGCATCTCTCTCTCTCTCTCTCTGTTTGTCTCTCTCTCCCTCTCTCCCTCTCTCTCTCTCATTGTCTCTCTCTCATTGTCTCTGTCTGTCTATCTCTGTGACTCTTTCTCTTTCTCAGTCTCTCTGTCTCTCTGTCTCTCTGTCTCTCTCTGTGACTCTCTCTCTCTCTCTGTCTGTCTCTCTGTCTCTGTGTCTCAGTCTTTTTCTCCCTTGGCCTCTCCCTCTCTGTCTCTCTCCTTCTTGCTGTCTCTCTCTCACTGTCTCTATCTCTTGGTTTCTCTCTCTTTCCCTCTCTTGGTCTCTCTCTCACTGTCTCTCTCCCTTGGTCTCTCTCTCTCTCAGTCTCTCTCTCGGTCTGTCTGTCTCTCTGTCTCTTTCTGTGTCTCAGACTTTTTCTCCCTTGGTCTCTCTCTCTTTGTCTCTCTGACTCTCTCTGTTTGTCTCTCACAGTCTCTCTTTCTCTCACTATCTCTCTCTGTGACTCTCTCTCTCTCGGTCTGTCTGTCTCTCTGTCTTGGTCTCTCTCTCTCTCTCTCTCTCTCTCTCTCTCACTGTCTCTCTCTTTTTCGCTGTCTCTGTCTCTCTACCCCTTGGTATCTCTCTTGCTGGCTGTCTCTCTCTCTCTCTCTCTCGCTCGCTCGCTGTTTCTCTCTCTCGGTCTGTCTGTTTCTCTGTCTCTGTGTCTCTCTCTGTGACTCTCTCTCTCTCTCTCTCGGTCTGTCTGTTTCTCTGTCTCTGTGTCTCTCTCTGTGACTCTCTCTCTCTTTCGGTCTGTCTGTCTCTCTGTCTTGGTCCCTCAGTCTGTCTGTCTGTCTCTCTCTCTCTCTCGTCTCTCTCTTTTTCACTGTCTCCGTCTCTCTCTCTCCCCCTTGGTATCTCTCTTGCTGTCTCTCTTTCTCTCTCTCTGTCTCTCTCTGTGTCTCAGTCTTTTTCTCCCTTGGTCTCTCTCTCTCTCTTGGTCTCTCTCTCTTGGTCTCTGTGTCTCTCTGACTCTCTCTGTGTTTGTCTCTCTCAGTCTCTCTTTCTCTCACTATCTCTCTCTGTGACTCTCTTTCTCTCTCTTGGTCTGTCTGTCTCTCTGTCTCTGTGTCTTGGTCTCTCTCTCACTCTCTCTGTCTCTTTTTCGCTGTCTCTGTCTCTCTCTCCCCCTTGGTATCTCTCTTGCTGTCTCTCTCTCTCTCTCTCTCGCTGTCTCTCCCTCTCGGTCTGTCTGTTTCTCTGTCTCTCTCTCAGTCTCTGTCTCTCTCTTGCTGTCTCTGTCTCTGTCTCTCTCTCCCTTAGTATCTCTCTCGCTGTCTCTCTCTTGGTCTCTCTCTCTCTCCCTTGGTCTCTCTCTCTCACTGTCTCTCTCTCTCGCTGTCTCTCCCTCTCGGTCTGTCTATTTCTCTGTCTCTCTCTCTGTCTCTCTCTCCCTTGGTCTCTCTCTCTCTCTCTCTCTCTCTTGCTCTCTCTCTCTCTCTCTCTCTTGGTCTCTCCCTCTCTGTCTCTGTGACTCTCTCTCTCTCTGTGTCTTAGTCTCTCTCTCTCTCTCTCTCTGACTCTCTCTCTCTTCTCTCTCTTTATATTTTTTGGCAAGCTGGTTTCCTGCCTACGCACATCCTTAAGCACTGTTTCCCACCCCCCAGGCAGGCAAAGCCTTTTGGAAAAATAATTTCCCCCAAAAAATAGAAAGAAAGAAAGAAAATAGAAAGGGAGGGATCAGAAAACCCACATCATCACCGACCTGACCACCAAGCCGCTTATTATAAGAGGAGGCTTCGTCCGGGATCAAATTGAATGGTGTGACCTTTTATATGTTGGCAATAAAGCAGGTGATGAGGGAAAGGGAGGGGGGTGAGATTGGGCTGGGAAGGGGGCTTGAATCACATTAAAAAGACACCTGCTGGGCAAATCTAATCGAAGGGGAGGCACCAGCCTTTGGGGAGAGAGAGGAGGGGTCTCCAATAGAGAAAGGGGAGAAGGGATCCAGGGGTTGGCCAGAGGAGGGGATAACCACAAAGCTTATACATCTGGCCGGCTCCTATTTATCACCCGGAGGCTGTCATGGCTCAGACTTATGAGTTTCTCCTTAAAATAAAACCAGGGGAGTGGGGAGAAGGAGGGGAAGCCATGACAGCTTTCTGGCAACTGGCCAGGCCAGCAGCACCTGAAGCTGGGTTGTAAATCCTGCCATGCAACAGCACACAACATGGCAAGGAGAGGACGGGGATACGGAACATCGGGTTTTAATATCACTTTAGCCTTCGGGTGCTTTCGATGGAGAACTGGCTGACTCCCTCCTCTTCTCTGTGGGAATTCCTCACCAATATGGGAACACAGCTACATGGTCTCTCCTAGTCACTGAGTCCGTGACTCAAGATCAGGTGAAGTGTTAATGCTGCTTTACAAGACTACACTTGGAATCCAGTTTTGGTCGCCCCGCAACAAAAAAAGATGTTGAGACTCTGGAAAGAGCAGAGAAGAGCAACAAAGATGATTAAGGGACTGGAGACCAAAACATATGAAGAACGGTTGCAGGAACTGCGTACGTCTAGTTCCGTGATGGCAAACCTATGGCACATGTGCAAGCACAAGCCATTTGTGCGGGCATGTGAACCCAGGGTGGGATTCTACCACTTCACACCTATTTGCTAAAACCAGTTGTTAACATTCTAAGCAGTTCCAAGAACTGGTTGTTAGAAGAAATTACTGGCCTAATCCTGTAAGAAAGGTAGGAAGGAAATATTCTGGTGTTGCTTACAGAAACTGCATCTCCGTTAACCCTTATTACATTCTTGGCAGGACTAGACTTCCTGTCTCAGGAACTTCTCTGGAGTTTTTTTACCCTCCTTTGCTGGTACTTTGCTTGTTTGGAGTGACCATTCAAAGTTACAATGGCACTGAAGAAAGTGACTTATGACCATTTTTCACACTTATGACTGTTGCAGCATCCCCACAGTCATGAGAGGCCAGGCGAGGAGATGCATGCCTCAACGTGAGTGATGTTGAGTTGGCCATGCCCAGCCAATAACATGACCGCCAGGCCATGTCCACCCAGTCACATGACCACCAAGTCATGCCTACCACCTAAGCCACACCCACAGAACCAGTTGTTAAAAATTTTGAATCCCACCCCTGCACAAGCCCCAGCCAAACTTACCTGCATTGTACATGTGTGTGCCTCCCAGCTGATTTTTGACCCATTTGAGGCCGTTTTCACCTTCCCGGGGGCTCAAGAGAAGCCTCTGCAGTCTCAGGAGGCCGAAAAACGGACCTTCCGGAAATACTAAGTGCTGAAATGGGCCCATTTTTCGGCCTCCCGAGACTGCAGAGGCTTCCCTCGAGCCCCTGGAAGGGTGAAAATGGCCTCAAACGGGCCAAAAATCAGCTGGGAGGCATACGCATGCACAGTGCTGGTAAGGGGGTGGGGCAGGGATGCTGCACATGCATGCACAGGGAGGACGCATTACATTGTGGGTGCTGGCATGCGCATGCTTTCGGCACACCACAACAAAAAGGTTCGCCATCACTGGTCTAGTTTAATGAAAAGAAGAAACTAGGAGTGACATAATAGATGTCTTCCAATATTTGAAGGGCTGCCACAGAGAGGAAGAGGGTCCTATTTTCCAAAGCACACGAAGGTCAGATAAGGAAGAATGGATGGAAACTGAACAAGGAGAGATTCAACCTGGAAATAAGGAGAAACTTTCTGACAGTGAGAACAATCAACCAGTGGAACAGAAGTTGCCCTCAGAAGTTGTGGGAGCTTCATCACTAGCGGCTTTCAAGAAGAGACTGGACTGCCATCTGTCAGAAGTGGTGTAGGGTCTCCTGCTTGGGCAGGGGATTGGACTAGAAGACCTCCAAGGTCCCTTCCAGATCTATTCTATGTTCTACTCTAGTCTAGTCTAGGAGAAAAGCAACCTAGGAGATATGTCCTGACAGTGAGAAGAGTTTATCAGTGAAACAACTTGCCTCCAGAAGTCGTGGCTGCTCCATCACTGGAGGCTTTTAGGAAAAGATTGGACAACGACTTGCTTGAAATGATATAGGGTCTCCTGCTTGAGCAGGGGGTTGGACTAGAAGACCTCCAAGGTCCCTTCCAACTTTGTTATTCTGGGGATCATTTGGCTGGGCAGATTCCAAGCTAGGAAGGGAAGGAGAGATGGAGAAGAGAGAAGCCTGCAAGAGAGGCTGGAGCAGTTCAAAGCCCCCTCCTCATCCCTGCAGGGGGACAATTGGCACCCAATACCAGAGGCTGGGTCAGATTTGGAAGGCAAATGCAGTCAAAACCTCTTCCTTATCACAAATAGGAGTGGTGGTGGTGGTGGTGGTGGTGGTGGTGGTGGTGGTGGTGGACTAAATGCCCTTTCTCTGCTCCTTGGAAACTGTCATATTTCGGGGGGGGGGAGATTATTTTTGACGGACTGGCAAGAGGATTAATCTAAACCGAGCTGCTAAGCCAGCATGAAGCCCCCAATGCAAACCTTTAAAGGTTAAACTGCAGCAAATAGAAATTAGAAAAAAAGAGGAGAAAAACAGATCAGGATGAAAATTCCCATCGGGTCAGTTCTCAGAGGCTCTCATTCGGAATTAAAACACCCCCATCTTGAAAATAAAATAACAAAAGAATAGCGTCAGGATTCCGGCAGTTATCCCCAATTAAATCGTGAGTCTCGAGCCAAGCTTCCAAAACTCAAAAAGGATTTGTTGGGAGTTAACATGTCCAGCACTGCCTGAGTGTAGCCAACTCTGAGACACATCATTCATTGTCATCTTTGACCCTAGTTTTCCCTCCACACCCTGAGTGTATCATAATTCATATATTCTCCAATGGGACACCTCCAAAGCCCAGAGTCATCAATCATGCTCTCCAGTTAGAATTTTGCACGACAGAAACTTCAGTCACCTAGTTACTAACTTTGAAAAACTATTTATGGAATGCACTTTTGATTTCCAAACTGCCGCATTGTTCTTTCGAACCCCTTTCCCCCCCCCCCCTTTCTGTTGGCAATTCTAAAAAGACCATAGAAATATATTATAAGTTGACAAATAGAGGCAGTCCTCAACTTACAACTTCATTTAATGACTGTTTGAAGTTACAAGGACTCCAAAAAAAGGATTTACGACACAGGTCCTGGCCCTTACGACCGTCACAGCATCCCGGGAGGCCATGTGATCAAAATTGGGGCTCTCGGCATGTAAGTTAGTAACCTGGTTAAGTGAACCTGGCTTCCCCCTTGACTTTGCTTGTCAGAAGGTCGCAGAAAGGGGAATCACAAAACTCTGGGACATTGCAACTGTCCTAAATGTGAGTCAGTTGTTAAGCATCCCAATATAAATCACATGGCTATAGGGGTGCTGCAATGGTCATAGGCGTGATAAATGGTCATGAGTCACTTTTTTCAGGGCTGTTGCAACTTTGGTCACTAA
Source organism: Laticauda colubrina (assembly GCA_015471245.1). NCBI lineage: Eukaryota > Metazoa > Chordata > Lepidosauria > Squamata > Elapidae > Laticauda > Laticauda colubrina. Next base: position 28,051,528 of record BLBF01000042.1, on the reverse strand, counting down.
ATGAACTGTTGTAAGTTGAGGACTCCCCGTATTGATGATTTTTAGGATGTTGGGTTTGCACCCTTCCAGGCAGGTTCTGACAAATAAATTGGGGGGGAGGAGCTGGCTTCGCTTAACGACTGCATGATTCTCTTAACAACAGCATGGATTCCATTAGCAGCTGTGGCCAAAAAGATGGTAAACTCAAAACACGACATCAGTCGAATTTTGGTTCAATTGTGGTTGTTAAGTCAAGGACTAGCAGTAAAATAGGTTCCCGACACCGGTCTCCGACAGGCGTGTTTGCTTACCTGTTTGTGCATTTCGATGTTCAACCCGTAGGACATTTCATAATACTGGGAGACAAAAAGCAAGCCAAGGTTAGCCGTGGAATTTCTAAAAAAGATTCTGAAAAGACAAGAGGCCAATTTGGCACCCCTAGGCAGTGATGGCGAACCTTTTTGGCACTGAGCGCCCAAACAGGAATGCAGGTGCATGCCAGAGTGCCGGAAACCCAAAGACCAACTGGCTGGAGTGCACCTGCCTGTTTTTGGGCCATTTCTGGCCCGAAAACAGCCCAGAATATTGACTGTTTGGGGGGCATAGTTCCGGCTGGTTTTGGGATTGTTTTCAGGCCAAATAGGCCCTAAAACGGTCTGAAAAATGGCCTGTTTTTTGGACGTTTTTCAGGTCGTTTTCCAGCATTTCAGCATCCGCAAATATCAGCTGGCTAGCACGCATTTGTGCACCAGCAATTAGCTGGCAACGGCGTGCATGCCCACAGAGGGCTTTGTGTGCCACCTCTGGCACACATGCCATAGGTTTGCCACAACAGCCCTAGGGGTTAGACTAGAAAACTTCCAAGGTCCCTTCCAACTCTGTTATTCTATTCTATTCTATTCTATTCTATTCTATTCTATTCTATTCTATTTCCTTCTTCTCTTCTCTTCTAATTCCTTCTTCTATTCTATTCTATTCTATTCTATTCTATTCTATTCTATTCTATATCTTTATCCCTTCTGTTCTGTTCTATTCTATTCTATTCTTTATCCCTTCTATTCTATTCTATTCTATTCTATTCTAATCTTTATCCATTCTATTCTATTCTAATTCCTTCTTCTCTTCTTTTCTCTTCTGTTCTCTTCTCTTCTAATTCCTTCTTCTATTCTGTTCTATTCTATTCTATTCTAATCTTTATCCATTCTATTCTATTCTGTTCTAATTCCTTCTTCTCTTCTTTTCTCTTGTTCTCTTCTCTTCTAATTCCTTCTTCTGTTCTGTTCTGTTCTGTTCTGTTCTGTTCTGTTCTGTTCTGTTCTATTCTATTCTATTCTATTCTATTCGAGAAGCAACCTGGAATTAAGGAGAAACTTCCTAAGTTTTAAGGAAAACAAGAAAAGTTGTTAAACTGTTAAATTAAGTTGTTAAATTAAGGAGAAACTTTTTAAGTTTTAAGCAACCTGGAATTAAGGAGAAACTTCCGAATTTTTCTATTCTATTCTCTCTTCTATTCTCTATTCCATTCCATTCTATTATTCTATTCTATTCTATTCTATTCTATTCTATTCTATTCTATTCTA
>BLBF01000042.1:28036986-28048556 GCA_015471245.1 Laticauda colubrina | reverse complement strand
AATAGAAAATAATAGAATAGAAAATAATAGAATAGAAAATAATAGAACAGAATAAAAATTAGAATAGAAGAAATGAATAAGAATAGAATTGAATAAATAGAATAGAATAGGTGTTGGAAGGGTCCTTGGAGGTCTTCCAGTCCAACCCCCTGCTTAGGCAGAAAACCCTACACCACTTCAGACAAATGGTTATCCAATCTCCTCTTAAAAACTTCCACTATTTCCACAAAAACTATTGGCACACATCTGCCTAAAACCCAAATCCTGTGGGTTTCACCTAATTAAAAGTAAAAGTTCTCACTCAACCCCAAACAATTGGTCCAATCACGGCGTTGCCTGGTTGCCTGGTGACATCACTCCTCCTTCCTCTGACCAGGTGTGAGAAATGCCCTTGGTTCCCAAGAGAAAGTATTTTGTTATGGCTACAAAAACCACAGCTATCTCTAATCCCCACCTCCCTATCCCTCAGCTCCAGTGTGGCAACACTGGATCTCCAAGGTGGCTTCGGCCAGGTCAGCTTCAGGGTTGACACCCTGCTAGAAGGCCCAGTTCATACAACCCCAGCCTAACCATGCACTCCATTCATGCTAAGTTGTCTTTTCCTTTTAGAAAACCCAAAATGACAGTGCCGATCAAAGATACCTTTTTCCCAGGGAAGGAAACCTTCTATGTGATTCCCTGTATAAATCATGCAAATACAGACCCGCAATTTGCATAATGTATTCTAGCCCCTGTCTCGTTTGCATAATCTATTCACAGCTTCAGCAAAAGTGGGCTGCTTTCCCCAAAATCTGCTTTAGTTGAAGCAATAGCAATGGCACTTACAGACTTACACACCACTGTCACAGGGCTTTTTATAGCCCTAAGCAGTTTACAGAGTCAGCCTATTGTTCCACCAACAATCGGGATCCTCCATTTGACCGACCCCCGGAAGGATGGAAGGCTGAGACAATCTTGACCCTGGTGAGAATCGAACTGCTGGCAGTCGGTAGAGTTCCCCAGCAATATTGCACCACTGCTGCAAGCCCTCCCCCTGGTCCCATTTTAGCTACCCTCCTCGCACTGTCCAGTGACCTCATGCACCATGTGCAGTCATGGGTCCTAGAAACTTGAACAGTTTAAAAACAAAAAGGCATGGCCAGTGGTGGGATTGAAATTTTTTTAATACCAGTTCTGTGGGTTTGGATTGATGGGCGTGGCGTGGCTTGGTGGGCATGACGTGGCTTGGTGGGCGTGGTAGGGGAAGGATACTGCAAAATCCCCATTCCCTCCCTACTCCAATAACCTGCTTTCCAGCTCTGTTCTCCTGTGCAGGGCAACCAAAGAAGACCCAGCCGATCAGCTGGGACTCAATGGGAGGTGGAGAAGAGATGGGGGCGGGGCCAGTCAGAGGTGGGATTTGCCAGTTCTCCAGACTACTCAAAATTGCCCCCTCCCTTCCCAGGCTGTGGCCCACTACCGGGCCGTGGCCCCTTTGGAACTGTGCTGCGGAAATGGTCATTGAATGAGCTCCCTTTGAATGAGCAGCAGGTGTACAAGGCTCCATTTGCACGCATGCCCGCCCTTTATGCAAATGGAGCTGCGCATGCATGCCGCATGCATGAAACCATCCCCATTTCCTCCCACCCCAAACCCCCCCCCCCCCGGTCCGCAAAGCCAAATAATATAAGCAAGTCAACACAGGTCTTCCCAGGGATTTTGATTTGATTTGGGCCCTCTCTGGTTCAAAGAGAGAGCTGCCACTCAAATCATCCAGAAGGGCCTCTTCCAACTTTTCTGATTTGTGAGCCTCAGTGGCGCAGTGGTTGGAACGCAGTACTGCAGGACTACTTCTGTTGCCTGCCGGCTGCCTGCAATTGGGTAGTTCAAATCTCACCAGGCTCAAGGTTGACTCAGCCTTCCGTCCTTCCGAGGGAGGGTAAAACGAGGACCCAGATTGTTGGGGACAACAGGCTGACTCTGTAAAGTAGGGCTCTCCAACCTTGGCAACTCCCAGATGTCCACAAGTCTTAAAGTTGCCAAGGTTGGAGACCCCTGGCCTGAGGTGTATAGGTAGCCCTTGACTTGAAACACTTCATTTCATGACCGTTCAAAGTTGTGATGACCCTGAAAAAAGTGGCTTGGGACCATTTTTCACTCTTACGACCGTTGCAGCATCCCCACGGTCATAGGATCAAAATTCAGACGCTTGGCAACTGACTCGTATTTATGAGAGCTGCAGCATCCCTTTTTGCGACTTCCTGAGAAGCCAAAAAAAATGGGGAAGCCGGATTTCAATTAACAACCAGTTGTTAAGTTACTAACTTAACTTAGTTACTACCCATGTTCCCCCCCCAAATAAGACCGTGTCTTATACTTTTTGCCACCAAAAAGGCACTAGGTCTTATTTTCGGGGGAACTAACATCACTTGCGGGTGTCGCCCTCGGCCCCCTTTTTGCTGTCAGAGGCCTTCCGGAACTTCTTCTTCTGCAGCCAGCAAGGTTTTCCTGAAGGCCTCTGTAGCAGATAACAGAGCTCCGGGTCGATCCAGACCTTTGTTATCAGCTACCTTATCAGAGGCCTTCAGGAAAGCCTAGCTGGCTGCAGAAGAAATGGGCCCGCAAGGCAGGTGTTGGGTGTGCCAGGCCTAGCTGCAACTTCCCAAAGTAAGTAGTAGGGTGGCTGCACCCATCCCCCAATCCCTACCCTAGCTTAATTTTCACCTGTGCACTCTGGAGTGGGCAGGATCTTAATTAGGCTTATTTTGGGGGGTGGGGCTTATATTGGGCGCACGTATAAAAATCAAGCCAGGACTTACTTTCAGAGTAGGTCATATTTTGGAGGAAACAGGGCAACTTAAATTACTAACTTAACAACTGCAGCAACTCACTTAACAATTGTGGCAAGAAAGGTCATAAAATGGGCCAAATCCTCTTAGCAACCGTCTTGCTTAGCAACCAAAATTTGGGGGCCAATTGCGGTTGTTAAGTCGAGGACTACCTGCATAAAGGAAGGCTACAGGCTCTTCGGGTTGCAAAATGCTCCTTACCCAGAGAGGCAAAAATCATCCAAACACTTCACAGCAGCTGCGAGGATTAAATCAGGGATTGCAAAGCTGGCTTTGGTATGTACACACACACACAAACACGCAAATGTTCACCAGGATTATAGGAAGAAGCCATGCCGTCCACCCAGCTCGACATCCCCCTGGGAAAATGAACGTCCTTTTTACCTGTGGTACTGGTTCTGCAAAAACTGGAATTCCTCTTTGATCCGGTCCAGTATCTCAGGGTAGGTCAGTTTCAAAGACTGGGGGGCAGTTGATACGACACTGGCGGCAGCCGCAGCGGCAACAGCTGCGGTGGCCACAGGCGGTGTCTGTAGGTGAGCCTGGGAAAGAGAGAGAGAGAGAGAGAGAGAGTGGGCAAAACCCATGACAGAACAAGCATCATGCGCCGGCCCTTGTTCCCCTCCCATGGTGTTGTTCCCTTTCAAAAGAGGCTTGCCTCCCCATTTCCCCCTCCCTCTTTGCCTATGGTGATTCGCTTAACGACCCCTGCAATGAAAGCTCAACAATTTGTCTGGTTGTATGATGACTGTTAAGGGACATGGTGGCTCAATGGCTAAGACGCTGAGCTTGTCGATCAGAAAGGTTCGGCAGTTCAGCGGTTCAAATCCCTAGCGCCGTGTCACGGAGTGAGCTCCTGTTCCTTGTCCCAGCTTCTGCCAACCTAGCAGTTTGAAACCATGAAAAAATGCAAATAGGAAAATAGGGACCACTTTGGTGGGAAGAGAACAGCGTTCCGTGCGGCTTTGGCATTTAGCCATGCCACCACATGACCACGGAGATGCTTTTGGAGAGCGCTGCCCCTTCGGCTTTGTAACAGAGATGAGCACCGCCTGCTAGAGCAGGGAACGACCAGCACGGATGTGCGAGGGGAACCTTTATGATCATTAAATGAGTATCATATGCAATTCTTCTGTGAATTGGCCTGTTGCAAACAATGGGTTCGCTTAATGACCTGGATTCACGTAACAATGATGGAGAGTTCTAGGAGTTGAAATTCACAAGACTTAAAAAAAAATGCCACAGTTTGACACGCCTGGATGAAAGAGTTGCTTGGAGGAAAACTTTTACAAACACAGAAATGCTTTTAATTCAGGAGTCTTGAACATTGTCAACTTTAAGACTTGTGGACTTCAACTCCCAGAATTCCTCCTCCAGTCATATTAGATCAGGAATTCTGGGAGTTGAAGTCCACAAATCTTCAAGTTGCCACGGTTGGAGACCCCTGCTGCTCTCGATGTCTTAGGCCATTCTGCAGCATTCAAATCGATGCAAAAAGTATTTTTTAATTTTGAAGCTTAGAGCTTAGAGGTGATTTCCCACACACCAGGCGCCACCAAATGTACTCTGTTTGGCTTTAAGGCATGAGTTCATCCCAGCCAGTTAAACATTTGACATTCTGGTCTTTTTCTAACAAGTCCCAGAAAAGAATTTCCAAGCATTGGAGTTTGCTCACTAGAAATGTTTACTCAACAAGGTATATATAATAGAGGTAGTCCTCGACTGATACCCACAGTTGGCCCAACATTTCTGTTACTAACTGAAACATTTGTTAAAAGTTCCAAGGTTGATTCACCCTTCCATCCTTCTGAGGTGGGTAAAACGAGGACTTTTTTGTCCAAATTGTTGGAGGTAAGAGACTGACTATGTAAACCGCTTAGAGCGGGCTGTAAAAGCACTGTGAAGCAGTATATAAGTCTGCTCTTGCTTAGTGAATTCTGCCCCAGTTTAGGACCAGATTTGGGCACAGATCTTCATGAAGTTTATCTGTCTATATCAGAGGTCTCCTGTCACCTGATGCTCTATTGAAAATCCAAGAAAGAAATACTTAGACTCTTTTAGTTAGAGAAAAGATCTCTTTTACTGGAAGTCAAGTGGTAGCAACAAAGGAATTCTGAATCTGAGAAAATAGGCGCGTAAATCACATACACAAAGTGATGGCAATGTTCCCACCCCCAATAGTTCAAATGGTTCTTCCAATTAAAAGTTGTGAATGTCATCATGTGGACATCTTCAGGTGGTGATGACACTTCTGGCCGTTGACCTTGGCATATTTTGATCAAGGTTTGCAGCTGCGCAGAGAATAGAAAGCCAAGCAAGAAATAGAAACCTAAGCAAGAATGTACTCCCCCCCCCCCAGTTTGCATAGTTCCACTTTGTAACACCTCCAGCTCACTTCCCACAACTATCCCCCCCCCCCGTTACTTATGACAGCCGAAAGATGCAAAGCAAAGGGAGAAAGTCTTGAAGGCTAAAATCTTGAAGGCTGACACCTCCAAACTTGGCAACTTTAAGACTTGTGGACTTCAATTCCCAGAATTCCTCAGCCAGCTATACTTGGTTGAGGAATTCTGGGAGTTGAAGTCCACAAGTCTTAAAGTTGCCAAGTTTGAGGACCCCTGGTCTATGTGGTTGCTCTGGGTCAACCCTAATTCAATTCACATAATCAATCAATCAAAGCAAACTGCAGGTAGTCCTCAACTTCCAACCACAATTGAGCCCAACGTTCATGTTGTTAAGTGAAACATTTGTTCGGTGAAATTTGCCCCATTTTATGAACTTTCTTGCCAGTGTGTTAAGTTGAATCACTACCGTTGTTAAATTACCATAGTAACAGGGCTGTGAAGCAAATCTGGCTTCCTCAGACTCGTCAGATGGTCGCAAAATGGGATCACATGACCCAGGGACACTGCAACTGTCGTAAGTATGCGTCAGTTGCCAAGCACCCAGAATTCTGACCATGTGACCATGGGGATGCTGCCATTAGTCGTACATGTGAAAAACAGCCATAAGTCACTTTGTTCAGGGCCGTTGTGACTTTGAATGGTCACTAAATGAACTGTTGTAAGTCAAGGACTACCTGTATTTCAGAAGGCCAAGTCTTCACGAGAGGCTTATTTTTCCTGTTTAAATAAAGTCATCAGTAAAATTTGGATCTCCTTCCCTTCCCCACGCCCATTAAAACCACATCCTTAGCCATTAAAAATCATTGGGATGACTTTGGGCCAATCACCAGGAGATGTGAATTCTAATCCCGCCTTAGGCATGAATGAGGGTTGGATGACTTTGAGTCAATACCAGGAAATGTGAGTTCTAGTCCCACTTCAGCTCTGTAATGAGCAGCAGATGTGAGTTCTAGTCCCACTTTAGCCCTGAAATCACCAGAAGATGTGAGTTCTAGTCCTACTTTAGCTCTGAAATAACCAGATGTGAGTTGTAGTCCCACTTTAGCCCTGAAATCAGCAGATGTGAGTTCTAGTCCCACCTTAGCCCTGAAAGCCAGCTGGATGATTTTGGGCCAGTCCCTCTGTCTCAGCCAGTCCCACCTGTTATTGCTCTGAGGAAAACAGGAGGAGGAAAGAATAATAGAGATATTCGCTGGCTGGAGTTATTTATAAGAAAAAAAGTAATAAAGGAGGGACATGAATTAAATAAACAATTTCAAAAAATGATCCCAAGAGTCTGAAACACGCCCATCACTGAAACACTGACATTTGGATAAGAATTAAATCGACTTAAAGGAAAGTATATATACATATATACATATGTTTTTGATGGGAGTTGGAAACCTAAAGATTGTAGGTAGAAGGGAAATTTTAAAAAAAACAACAGAGATAACTTACCGGGGGCCGATTTTGGGAGAACATCCTTGTAAATCAAACCATAGGTTTGTGATTTTAGGAAGGTCACTACTTGTCTGGTTTTGGGAAAACCACGTTCTGGGGGTAACCTAGGGAGAATAAGCCGGTGACATGGTTAAATTGGAAACATCAATTATCTTATCCTGGTCCCAAGTCAGAAATTATGAGCATCTCAGCCATGTTAAGATGGGTGAATTACAACTCCCAGAATTCCCCCATTCCAACCATGCTGGCTGAGGCAATTCTGCCAGTTGAAGTCCACACGTCTTTAAAACTTGTCAAGGTTAAGAAACACTGAATTTTAACACATTTTAAGTACAAACCTAAAAGCAAAAAAGCCTTAGCAGTGTAGAAGTGGCTGACCAGATTTTCAAAATGAGCCACTGCACTAAGTTATTCCAGCAGTCATAAAATGCGCCGTTATTGGACTGAACAGGGTTGCCTATTGGCACCTATTTTTTTTACACCTAATTTATTTTACACCACATAGTTGCCTCAAAGCGAGACAAGTGGCGAATAAATAAATAAGAAATAAAAGGAACCCACAAGTCATGTACTGGTGATGAGTGTCATCCTTTTGTTTGTGAGGGTAACAAGAGATTCATGAGGTCTAGCATTTCAGAAACCTGCAATTCACTTTCTCTTCTCCTTTTCAAAGTAGGGGTCCATCACGGTTTATAGCAAGCCCTTCTACACTTCTAACCAAGTTCCATTTGACTCTGGTTTATCCATTGCATTCTCTTCTTTGCAATCATGGCTTAAATCCTGATTTAGGAGAGCAATAAGGAAGCCACGGTGGGGGGAAAATGCACTTCAAATCGCAAAAAACATGTTCTATTTTTTAAAAAAAGCAATAAAACAACCAAAAGAAATAAGATCCGCAGGCCCCAAAATATTACAAGCCCCGGCCTTCAGTAACCTAAATTGTGTCCACTGAGGCCTAAAACAATCACAGGTAGTCCTCGACTTACAACCATCCATTCAGTAATTAAACAGGACTAAATAATATGGTTTATGACCAGTCCTTGAACTTACAACCACCACAGCATCCCTCAACCACATGATCAAAATTTGGGCAGCTGGCCTTGTATTTATGATGCTTGCAGCAACCTGTGGTCACGTGATCACCACTTGAGAACTTCCTACAAGCAAAGTCAAGGGAAGGGGAAGCTGGGTTCGCTTAACCTGTCCAATTCATTTAACAACTGCACCGATTTGCTTAAAAACCAAGGCAAAAAAAAAAAAAAAGCACCTCACAGGATATAAAATCAGGCATGACTCATTTAAACCACCGCCTTGCTTAGCAACATGATTTCTGGTCTCAGCTGCAGTCATAAGTCGAGGACTACCTCCAAAGACTGCTGGAAAGCCACCCCGACTAGAGGTATTTTTGACAAAAAACCCCGATAAAAATGCAAAAATCATCCTCGCTTTGAGAGATGCTGCAAAGCCATCTTGACCCCTTGGAAGGCCCTTCAAGGAAGGATATTTGCTGTCTGCTCAAGAAGGAAATTACACAGTGAACAAGGCCGCCTCTGGGCATGTCAAGGGCGTTTCCTCCTCCCCTCCTGCTTCCAATTCCCAAGGCGGCAGACTTGAGGAAGCATAAATTTCCTTTTAACACATGTGTGACTTGGGGGGGGGGGGAGGAAAGGAGCCACAACTCAGCCCCCTTCCTTTTATTTTCCTCCAGGGTCAAGAAGAAAAAAAAAGACCTCCCACCAACCCCACCAACCCCACGTGGTTCCTTTCTCTCTTATTTTATTTTTTATTTTAAGTCACACACCATTCCCTCTTTCCAGCTGTTCTTACATGTGCCCCTCGATTAACTTTTAACGTTCTCCCCCCCTCCCAAGTTATTGCCTGCTTCACAGGTAAGGGTATAAAAATCTCCCAGCTGCAGCCTTTCCTGACTGCAAACACACAAACACACACACACACCTTCCCCAATTCCTTGTAGCCTAGCCAGCTTTTATCAGGAAGGATGTACAAAACAACCGAAAACGGCCTTCCTGGCGCATCTAATCAGCCCCAAGGGAAGGAAGGCTGTGTGCGTGCGTGCGTGCGTGTGTGTGTCCCCTACGTCTCTCAAGCCAGGATTGCCAGCAAAAAAACCACACCAAACCCGACAGTTTTAAACTAAATTATTTTCACCGATTTATTGACCGGTGAAGTTGTAGATAGTATTGACCTACGACTACCACTGAAACAGGAACTTCGGTGCAGTCTAAAGCGAGACCTCACCTGTGGATAAAATAGACAGGCAGTCCTCCACATACCACTGCAATCAAGACCCAAAATTTCTGTTGATGAGTGTGACAGTTCAGTGAGTTTGGCTCCATTTTACGCCTTTTCTTGCCGCCTTTAAGTGAACCACTGCCGTTGTTAGAGGAGTCCCACTCAATGGGGACTTTGGCTTTCCCCACTGACTCTGCTTGACAGAAGAACGTGAAAGGGGATCGATCAGGTGAACCGGGGACACGATAATCGTCATAAATATGAGTCAACTGCCAAACGGTCTGAATTTGGATCACAGGCCCATGGAGTTGTTACAACGGTTGCTAAGTGTGAAAACTGGTCCTAAGTCACCATTTTTCAGTGCAGTTGTACTTTTGAGCGGTCACTAAACCAACCGCTATAAGTCGAGGACGAGCTGTAACCCATGCAAAAACTCCCAATTTCAATGAGTTTTGAAATTAAAAAAGATGGAATCCAAATAGGGATTGGAAAAAAAACCAGATTGGGATTTTTTTTTAATAAAAACAAAAAAACAAAACCAGCACCAGCAATCTTGCCCACAGCTTAAAAATTTGACTCTAATGAGGCGCATTGGACAGACTGGGGAAAAGAACCAAAAGGGTGGAAGATAGACTGCCTCTGCATCTGGAATCTCCATCTTCCAGGTCAAGACTTCCAACAAATGGGGAACTTCACATCTGCAGGTACCTCTTACTCTCCCCCAATTTAGAAAAAAGACATCAATGACTGACGTTCGCACAACTCATAAAACGTCTGAAAGTATAGTGAGCTGCATTCCCACCACAGTCCACCTTTAATGATGATTGATCTTTTTTTGGATGCTGGGCAAACCTGGAACCAATGCATTCTCCCAACAGACTTAAGAAAAGCTCATTTCTCTAAGCAGGCAAAGCATGCAGGCAGTCCTCGACTTACAACACTTCCTTTAGCAACCGGTCAAAGTTACGACGGCCTTGAAAAAAGCAACTGATGACCATTTTTTCACACTTACAACTGCTGCAACACCCCCCATAGTCACAAGCCTCCAAAATCCAGCCCACTGACTCATAATTATGACTGTTGCAGTAACTGTGAGAGGGATCTTGGAGTCTTAGTGGACAACCAGGTAAATAGGAGCCAGCAGTGTGCAGCAGCAGCTAAAACCAATGCAATCCTAAGTTGTATTAACAGAGGAATACAGTCAAGATCAAGGTAAGTACTAATACCACTCTATAAAGCCTTAGTAAGACCACACCTAGAATATTGCATCCAGTTTTGGTCACCACACTATAAAAAAGATGTTGAGACTCTAGAAATAGTAGAGAGAAGAGCAACCTGGATGATGAGGGGGCTGGAGGCTGAAACATACAATGAATGGTTGCAGGAACTGGGCCTGGCTAGTCTAGTGAAGAGAAGGACCGGGGAGACATGACACCAGTCTTCCAGTATTTGAGGGGCTGCCACAGAGAGGAGAAAGGGGTCGAGCTGTTTTCTAAACACCCAAAGGCCAGACAAGGAATAATGGATGGAGACTCATCAAGGAGAGATTTAACCTAGAAAAGAGAAACTTTCTGACAATGAGAACAATCAACCCATGGAACAGAAGTTGCCTTTGGAAGTTGTGGGACTTTCCAACTCTGATTATCTGTCATCTGTCCTGGGGTCAAGGGATTCCACTCCTTTTGCAACCTTCTTCGAAGCAAAGTCCACGGGGGCAGTCCAGATTCACCATATGAACCACCATATTACCAACTTAACAACTGCAGTGGTTCGCTTAGCAACGGTGGCGAGAAAAGCCATAGAATTATCTTCAGCAACGTTTCACTTAGGAATAGAAATTTGGGGATCAATTATGTTCAGAAGTCCAGAACTACCTGTATTGTGCGTGAATAAACCCCAGCCTCCAATCTAACCACATTTTGGTTAGACCCCTATTAAAAAAGATTTAATATACCCACTGGGGTCTTTGGTGACTAGATTAACAATGCAAGCTTGTTTTCTCCAAAGTTCTTGCAAACTGCTATACAACATCAAACAAAATCCTCTCCATTCTCTTCGGATCTTGAATAAAGGACCTTAAAAACTGCCTTCCCCCCCCCCTTCCCCAACACCCACCCCATTCAGTCCCTAAGGGTAGGAAGCAAGCACTGGCTCTCTTCATTCAGGAGCCATGAAAAAGCACTCTGCACATGTTCCCGGTGGTCTATCCCTTGTGCCCCTAAGGGGGGAAAAAAAAAAAATTAAAATCAAAATGTAGGCGCTGGGCGAGATTTCAAAGACTTAAAAAAAAAAAAAAAAAAAAAAAGAGCTGGCAGCCCTTCTCTGCTTCCCAGGGAAACCCGGCTTTAACTGGAGATGAAGGGCAGAAGGCAAAACCAGGAGCAAAGTAACATTAATCACAGTTTTAATTCGTGAGTATCTGGCGAGGAAGGGGAGCTGCACGAGATCAAACAAGGGGGAAGGGGGGGGGTCGATTTTAACCCCACATGCCTCTTTGTATTAAGAAAGGAATACGGGCAGGAACAACACACACACACACACACACACACCCCAATTCACAATCACCCCAATTAACAATCGGAATCTCCTCTTTTCCCACCAATAAGGAACTCGCTCTTCTCCGGCTGAGGAAGCCCCCCCCCCC
>BLBF01000042.1:28013002-28026986 GCA_015471245.1 Laticauda colubrina | reverse complement strand
GTGTGATGAGACAGGCTGAAGGAAGCATCCATTAATCATCTATCATCCTGTCTTGCCACTCCACTGCTCCAGCTGGGGAGTTGCACCAGCGTCTCAGGAGGTTGCGCTGCTTCTTCCCTTCATGTGAGGCTCTGTTGGGGCCTTGCACATCCTCAGTGTCTATCAGGTTTCGCCCTTGCCTCCATTCCCCAGGCTCCATGTCCCCATTGCCTTGCTGGAGGTCCACAAGCCTGTTCTGCAAGACTGGGTAGCGGGTGCGCATGAGATTGTGCAGGATGCAGCAAGCTTTCACAATCCTCCTCACGGTCTGTGGGCGATGCTGCATGGTGGTGAGAAGTACCACAATGCTGATGGTGTTGTGTGGCACCCTCCAGCCGTACTGCATGCTCCTTTAGGTGGTCCCTGAGGCCAGGTGGTGCAGAGTCAGTGCCACCTTGAGCCCAGGTTCCAGGCTGGGCCGGAAGTTGGTGCTCTGCTTGGTCAACCTGGGTGTCAGCCGCTGCACAACTTGGTCAAACATGGCTGGAGGCATCCTCATGAAGTTCTGGAATGCACGAGGGTCTTCGTTCCTGAGCTCCACCATCAGCTTGTTGTACAGTCCGTACTCTGCTCTTCTGGCGAACCATCTTTGGACCCAGACTTTTTTTGGGTGCCTCTTTTTCTTCCCGTAGTAGAGTTGAAAGAGCCTGTAGATGGCTTCACACTGTTGCAGAACGATGGTGTCTGCCAAAAGGACTTTGTTATGATCCAAGGTGGACATGACTAGATGCTGTGGAAGAGGAAGAGTCAGATGAAGGCTGTAGAGGTCTGCACAGCTGGGCTGCTGGTCTGAAAGTGAGATCCAGGTGAGTTGCTCCCCCTTTTTATAGGCAATATAGGTTTTCCACAATGTGTCCCTTTGCATCCTCTAGGCATCCTTAATATCCTTGATAGGTCCCCTCTGTGAACGTTTTTTCCGTTTTAAATGCTTTCTTTGCGTACTGCATCCGCTTTCATCCTTTCTCCGTCCGTGATACTAACGCTGCGCATCTGTTCCACGTCCGTTCCGTTTCCTCCCTGCATCCGTTTACCGCTGGAGCGGATCGAGTTGCGCGGATGCGCAGCGGATGCCTAGCAGATATAGCGGATGCATAACGGATGTCTAGCGGATGCAGAACCGACGCATTGGATACATTTTCTGCTCAAAAATTTTGAGCAGCTCAAAACTTTCTGAGCGGATAAAATGTCAATAGACGGATGCTGGACGGATAGAGAGGAAGCAAAACGGAGGCAGTGAGTACAGAAGGGATGTATCGCGTTAAGCAACGGATGGCAAGTGTTTTTCTCCATTTTACATCCTCTTTCCATCTGTTGGTGCAGTGTGACAGGGGCTTAAAGGTGGAAAAGCTGCGAGGGGGAGGGGAAATGAAGGGAGGGGGTTCAGGGGGTAAAAAGGGGGGAGGGGGAGAGATTGGTGTTAACCCTTTGAGGTCAGGAGGGAAAGGGAAAAGGGGGCGGACAGAGGAAGGAAGGGGAATGGAGGGACAGAAGGAGATGGGGGGAAGGGGGGCTGGGGGAAGCGAGGGCAGGGGAAGGGGGACAGGTTGAAAAGGGATACAGAAGGGATGGGGACAGAGGGAAAAAGGGGGGACATTGGGGGACAGGGGGAAAAAGGGGCAGTGATAAAGGGACGGGGGGGAGTGATAGAGGGGAAAGGGGGACAAAAGGGAAAAGGGACAGAGGGGAAAGTGAAAGGGGAAAAGGGGCAGGGGGAGGGGGCAGAGGGAAAAAGGGGGGACAAGGAAAAAGGGGAGCAGAGAGGAAAAGGGGGTGGGGAAGGGGAAAAGAGGGGCAGGGGGAGGGGAAAGGGGGGCAGGGGGAAAGGGGGCACAGAAGGGGGAAAGAGGGGCAGGAGTGAGGGGACAGAGGGAAAGGAGGACAGAAGGGGAAAGGGGAAAAAGGGGGGCAGGTGTGAGGGGGTGAGGGGGCAGAGGGACAAGGGGGACAAGGAAAAGGGAGCAGAGAGGAAAAGGGAGAAGGTGTGAGGGGGCAGAGGGAAAGAGGGGGACAGAAAGGAAAAGGGGGCAGAGGGGAAAAGAGAGACAGAGAGGAGGAAGAGAGATTTTCCTTAACAAGAGAGAAAAAGACCCTTCTGGCTTCCCTTCATGCGGGTCAAGCCAAAGTGGAAGGATTAACCCTTCAAGACCCAGAAAGCTTCCAGGACAAACGAAGGGGGGGGGAGGGTGAGTTGAACTCTGCAAAGTCTGGACTGAGGGAAGGAAGGTGATATTTTTTAAACCCTTAAAAAGAAAGGAAAGAAGGAGGGAAAGAGTGAAAGGCAAGGGGTTGCGGGTTCGGTGGATTTGGTAGGATCAAGAATTGGGGGAGTGGGGTGGAAAAACAAGACGGAAAAACTGGGTTAAAAGGCTGAGGAAAATCCAGCCCTTAAAAAAAAAAAAGAAAAGAAAACTAGACAGGGGTGTGGTGGGGGGAGGTAAATGAATCTTTCAAGGCCTGGGAGTGAGAAGGAAATCAACCAGGTTTAACCCTTCCAAGATCTCCCAGAGGAAGGATTAACTCTTACCTGTCCAGAGGGTGAGAAGGAATTATGGATGAAAAAAGGGATATATAAATCATATTTATTACAGCAGTGTTTCACATCCTGGGCCCCTTTACGCCGTGTGGACTTCAAGTCCCAGAATCCCCCAGCCACTTGCAGGCTGGGGAATTCTGGGACTTGAAATCCACACAGCTTAAAGGAGCCCAGGATGAGAAACACAGCTAGAGAAACTAATGGATGAGTGGGAAACCAGACAAACAGCGAATGTTATATATATTTTACCACATTTTTCTATGTTTTCCTCTCCCTTGTTTCTTTTTTTTTGGGGGGGGGGGCATTTTTTTATATTTGTTCCAAAACTGCCCCTTGGAAGCTCTTTGACGCATAAATAAAATAAACAGATCAACTGAGGAAACCTCATGGCTTTCCTTGCCAAAGGAAAGACCCCCCCACCCACCCCAGGATTTGAGTCCCAAAGTCTCCTTGGATTGGGAGGATTCGGTGATTGAACCTATGACCCTAACTCTGGTTTCCTCCACCCAGTCCTATAATTCAGGAATTGGCCTCTTGCAGAACTTTCAAAATTGTCAGTTTTGTATCTGGAGGGCTCAATTTTATATGAGGGGGGGTATTTAATCCTGGAATGGTGGTTTGTTCACACCCCAAGAGCAGAAAAAGCAAGCTTTGTTGGGTCATTTAATTTGCTTGTCTGCGGCTGAGCACAGTTCATGGAAGAGATCCACAGATAATCCTGGATTTATGATAGGTTTTTTAGTGATCGTTTGAAGCAATATCACCTAAAAAAGTGCCATTTTTGATACTTAACTGTACATTACACAATCAATATTCAGGCACTTGTACTTACTTACAATGGTTGCAGTGACCTGACAGCTCCCCTTTCCCCCCAACACTGATTTACTTACTTTTCTTCATCATTTCCAAGCTTCTAGTCCTCAAGCTGTGGTAACTAATTTAAGAGGTGTATGTTCTGACCTAGGCTTCCCCCAAAAGCACAAAACTGACTCCTCGTCCCGATGAAACCCTTTTATTTAGTTTACAGTGAATTCCTCTCTGGCAAAGTCCCGGCAAACAGTCTTTCAAGAGATTTCACAACTACAGATCTTTATCAGGCTTGGAAAGTTGCCAGGCCGATATCTTCCAAACGCCACGGTGTAGCAGGCAATACTTGGCAAAGAGTCAGGAACAGATCTTCACCCTAATGAAATGAACAAATTGACTCCTGCAAACACTACCCCGCTTTCGCTCCTCTTTATTCCCTATGGGAGGGGCCATTCACCGTCCACCTGAGCCTTTACTCCCGAGTTGACTCTTGTTCCTTGACTGTTCCCTTCGCCTGTCAGCTCTGTGCATGCGCACACTGGGAACAGGCTCCAGCTGTTCTTCTGCCCCACTGATCTCTGACTTGGAAAGCAGCTGATAACTGTCAGACGGGCCTGGCCCCATCTCTGCCTCCGATGCAGAGCCCTCGCCTGAGCCTTCCCCAGACTCCAGGACTGGCCCAGGCTCCTCCCCAACCTCCTCACTGTCCGAATCTGTTGCCAGCCAGCACCGCTGGCCACTGGCAGGGCCACAACAGGATGTTTGTCCTTACTCTGAGAGCTTTCATATTGAAATTTCTTTTTTTTTGTTTTTCCTTTGTGGCAGAGGCCATGTTTTGTTTCATTCGGTTGTATTTTACTGATTTATTGAGCATCTTTAAGATTTCTATATCACAAGCGATTGCAAATTTTTGGGCTGTGTGTTGGTGCAGGGAAATTTCAGAAATAAACCAGATTGGAAGATTCATCTAATCTTTCTTCCGAAGAACGAAGCCTCTTCCCCCAACATATAGACTGAGATGTACAGCTAGCCCTTGACTTACAGCAGTTCATTTAATGACCGTTCAAAGTTACAACGGCACTGAAGTCACATACGATCATTTTTCACACAACCATTGCAACATCCGTGTGGTCATGTGATCAAAATTCAGATGGCAACTAACGCATTTGTGACGGTTGCAGTGTTTTGCGATCACATGATCGCCTTTTTGTGACCTTCTGACAGCAAAATCAATGGGGAAGCCCAGCTCGCTTAACAACCATGTTACTGACTTAACAACGGGATTTATTCATTTAACAATTCTGGCAAGAAAGGTCATAAGATAGGGCAACAACTCACTTAACAACTGTCTCGCTTAGCAACAGAAATTTTGGGCTGAGTTGTTGCTGTTAAGTCAAAGACTAACTGCACTTTGCTTGGTTCTGCAATCTCACTGAATCAAATTGGTATGTTTATATATATATATATATATATAAAAGTGAAATACCCCTCACGTATCATCACAAAATCTCCAGAACCGTAAAACCCACAAACTTGAAATTTGGCACATATGTTCCTCTTGGCTTCTAGGTACTCACTAAGAAAGGATTTTTCAAAATGATCATCAGAGCATTCATATTTCCAATATTATTATTATTAACACGCTCTGATGCTAAGGAGTTCTACTCCCCCTCCCCACCTGAAAAGAAATCTCTTCCAAATGCAAAACACAAGCAGAGGAGAGGAGGTTCAGTTTCAGTTTCAGAGCACCAAATAGCTTTCTTAACGAACAGTTGAGCTAAGCCACGCCCAGGCTCCTTGCTGTCTCCTTGCTCACACAGCAAATACTGTTTCAGTTTGCAAACAGCCCTCAATTCTCTCACACACTGATAGGACAATTGCCAGATGAATACCGATGGATGCTGGTAAGCAGAAGCAGAATTTTTTCCCTTTTGTTTTCCTCCCCAAAAACTAAGCCCCATCACATAATTTCACAGCAAAGAACGGGTCTTCAGCTGGTAAATTTATAAACCAGGCTGGGCTAAATCGGATTGCAATCCCAAGCTGAATTCAGAAAAACCACATGCTCACACAATTATGCGTGGGCTGTTCTGTTCAGTTGCCAGCTGGGTGTGATGAGCTGAATGCAGAAAATCGAGGTGGGTGGGAGAAGCCCACCCTGCTGGACTCAAATCCTGGTGAGCTTCATTTTATCTGCTTATCAATATATATAGATTTCTTTGCCATTTCAGTGTGTATGGCCAGGGAATCCGAGTAGACAGATACCATAGTCCTTGACTTAAGGACCACAATCGACCTCAAACTTTCTGTTGCTAAGCAGTAAGTGAGTCTTGACCCATTTTATAACCTTCCTGGCCACCGTTGTTAAGTGAATCACTGCTGTTGTGAAATCAGTCCCACGGTTGTTTAGCGGTGCTGGCTTCCCTGTCAATTTTGCTTGTCAGAAGGTCACAAAAGGGGATCGTGTGACCCCGGGACGCTGCAACCGTCATAAATAGGAGTCAGTGGCCAAGCGTCTGGATTTTGATCATGTGACCACGGAGATGCTGCAACGGTGGTCATAAGCATGAGAACTGGCCATGTTCCTGTTTTCAGTGTAACTTGTAGCTTTGAACAGTCACTAAATAAACTGTTGTAAGTCGAGATCCCCTGAACAACCAAGAGTCCATTGAATTGGTTTTGTGTGTGTGTGTGTGTGTGTGTGTTTGCATGCTTGTGCGAGTGTGTGCCTGTGTGTGTGAGTGTGTGTGTGTGTGTGTGTGTGTGGGAGAGAGAGATGGGGAGAGAGAGAGAGAGAGAGAGAGGGAGAGAGAGAGGGAGAGAAAGAGAGAAAAAGAGGGAGAGGGAGAGAGAATGAGGGAGAAAGTGAAAGCAAGAGAGGGAGAGAGAAAGAAAGAAGCAGAGAGAGAAAGAAAGGGAGAAAGGGAAAGAAAGGGAAAAAGAAAGAGAAAGAGAGAAGGGGGAGAGAAAGAGAAAGAAAGAGAAAAAGTGAGGGAAGGGGAGAAAGAAGGAGAAAGAGCAAGAGAGAGGGAGAAAGAAAGAGAAAGAAAAAGAGAGGGAAAAAGAGGGGAAAAAGAGAAAGAGCAAGAGAGAGATGAGAGAAAGAAAGAGAGAGTGAGAAAGAGAGAGAGAGAGAGGAGTGGCTACCTCAAAAGGACTAGTGCCTTTGTTCCATGCATTGATTTAATAGGACTGGGGAAGAAAATTGGATTAAGGTCTGGAGGGTTGAAGCTGGGAATGGAAAGAAATGGAAGGGGGGGGGGAGAATTGATTTAACCCCCAGGGAAGAAAGTGGGGAAGCGGAGCTGGAGCTGGGAGTGGAGTTTTAAAAGGGGGTTTAAAAGGGGGGATGGGGAGGGGAAGCATTGCTCTTTCCCAAGGCAGAGGGAGGGGAGGGGGGATTTAAAGCTTAAAAGGGCTGGAGGAGAAGGGAATTAATTCTGCAAGAGGGCAGGGAGGAACAGCTTAACTGCTAAAGGATTGGAGAGGATAATTAGCTAACCTTGGAACTATTAGAGGTCTGGGATTTGAGTAACCCTTTAAAAGGAGGAGGAGGAGGAGGAGGAGGAGGAGGAGGAGGAGGACGACGACGACGACGACGACGACGACAAGGACTCTGGGGAAGAACAAGGACAATTGTCTCCCAGGGCCTCTTTTACTCTCAGCCTTACCTTATAAAGTATTTAAAGGGCGAGGGGGAAACCATCCTTGACGATGCAGTCAGAAATGCTTTCCCAGATGGCTTGCTGCCCGGTTGTGCTTGCTTCTTTTTCGGCTGGCATCCAGCAGAGCAATTCTTGCTGTTCTCAAATGTGGGTAGAACCTCCACGTGCAGGGGTACTCTACTTCGGAATGAAGGAGTTTGCTCTCTAGGGATTAAGGTGCTGGGCTAGCAAACCAGGGTCTAATCCTGGTTGATTTTGTGCCCATCACCAGGAGATTGGGAGTCCTAGTCCTGCCTCAGGCATGAAAACCAGCTGGGTGACTTTGGTTCAATCACCAGGAGACTGGGAGTTCTAGTCCTGCCTTAGGGACAAAAGCCAACTGGGTGATTCTGGGCCATTCACCAGGAGACTGCGAGTTCTAGTCCCATCTCAGGCATTAAAGCCAGCTGGGTGACTCTGGGCCAATCACTAGGAGACTGGGAGGTCTAGTCCTACTTTAGGCATGAAAGAAAGTTGGGTGACTTTGGACTGATCACCCAGAGACTGGGAGTTCTAGTCTTGCCTTAGGGACAAAAGCCAGTTAGGTGACTTTGAGCCAATCACCAGGTGATAATGAGTTCTAGTCTTGCCTTAACAATTGATCTGCTTATCAGTGAAAATTCTGGTCTGAAATATGGTTGTAAGCCAAGGACTACCTGCACGTATGCTGCCTTGAGCTGCTAAACAAAAGCAGGACTCTGTATAAATGCAATAAATATAATAAAAATAGCAAGTCAATTGCTTTCACAGATCAACCTGGGTGATTTTTCTGGCTCCGTTTAAATCCGCTATGGATTTCTGCTCCTGTCTTTGCTTCTCCATCCGTCGATCTTTATGAAGCTAAAATTGGCAATGCAGAGAAGAGAAAATCTGAATTCCTGTATTTTGTGCAAAAGGAAAAAAATATGGAAAAATTGCCTTTTTGCCCTCTGTGTGTCTGAATTGGACACTGAATCTCAGTTTGGGATCGGAATGGAAAACGTGATGGAAGAAAATTGGAATGCAATGGAATATCTTGTTAGAGGGGAATATTCCATTAGGTTTTAGTGCAAATTCTTCTGAAATGCCAATTTGGAATACAGGTAGTCCTCAACTTACGAATGGAACCCAACATTTCTGTTGCTAAGTGAAACATTTGTTAAGTGAGTTTTAACCCATTTTTTGATCTTGCTTACCACCGTTAAGTGAATCCCCGCAAATGTTAAGTTAGTAACACGGTCGTTAAGTGAATCTTGCTTCCCCATTGACTTCACTTGTCAGAAGGTGGCCAAAGGGGATTGCGTGACCCCGGGACACTGCAACCATCATAAATATGAGTCAGTGGCCAAGTGTCTGAATTTTGGTCACGTGACAGTGGGGATGTTACAATGGTCATAAGTGTGAAAAACATAAGTCACTTTTTTCAGAATCATCGTAACTTTGAAATGGTCGTGAAATGAACTGTTGTAAGTCAAGGACTACCTGTATATCTCAAGTCTATATATTGGGGAAGTGGCTTGGTTCTTTGGAAGACGGATTAGATGAATCTTTCAAACTGATTTATTTCTGAAATTTCCCTGCACCAACAGAGCCCCCAAATTTGCAGTGGCTTGTGATATAGAAATCTTAAGGATGCTCAGTAAAATATAACCAAACAAAACAAAACATGGCCTCTGGCATGAAAAAAATAAAATAGAATTCAACTTGAAAGCCCTCAGAGCAAGGACAAACAGACAACCCCCTTAGTTACTGCATCTTGAGGACTAGAACTGTATTCAGGATGTTGAATTTCTCTCCAAATGAAGTGTTTTCCCTGTGGCTGGGGCACGAACCTGGTTAGAAAGAGAAGCAGGCCAAATGAATACCCTTGATTTCTCTTTCATGAGCAGGAATAGTGGTAGGATTCAATTTTTTTTTACTTCCGGTTCTGTGGGCTTAGTGGCCGTGGTGTGGAAGGATACTATAAAATCCCCATTCCCTCTGCACCCCATTAACCTACTTTCCAGCTCCATTCTCCTGTGCAGGACAACCAAAGAAGATCCAGCCAATCAGCTGGGAGTCAGGAGGCGGAGCATAGATGGAAGCGGGGCCAGTCAGAAGTGGGATTTGCCGGTTCTCCAAACGACCCCAAATTTCCACTACGGGTTCTCCAGAACTGGTCCGAACCTGCTGAATACCACTTATGAGCAGGAGGTTAAAGTTCGGGCTACCGACGCAGACCAGCACTAGGTGACAAAGTTTGTCAACCTCAATTATTTTAAGAAGAGTGGACTTCAAACTCCCAGAATTCCCCACTAAGCATGGATGTCTGGGGAATTAGAATACAATAGAGCAGCAGAGTTGGAAGGGACCTTGTAGGTCATCTAGTCCAACCCCTCCGCCCAAGCAGGAGACCCTACAGCACTTCTGACGGATGGGAGTCCAATCTCTTCTTGAAGGTCTCAAGTGATGAAGCTCCCACAACTTCTGAAGGCAACTTCTGTTCCATGGGTTGATTGTTAATTCAGGGAGTTGAAGTCCTTACGTCTTAAAAGTTGCTGGTTGACAAACACTGCTGTCGAGGGAATTATCCAAAAATGGGCTTTTGCCAGTTCACACCGGTTTGGGCAAACCGGTAATTAAGATTCTGTGCAGTTCAGCGAACTGGCAAATCCCACCACTGGCTGGCCCTGCCCCCCACTCGTTTTTCATCCTGTTTTCCAGGCTGTTCTTTGGCCCATTTGGGGCTGTTTTCCAGGCTGTTTTGGAGGCATTTTCAGGCTATTCTTTGGTCTGTTTTCAGGTCGTTTTTGGTCTGTTTTCAGGACATTTTTGGCTGTTTTCAGGCTGTTTTTTGGGTCAAAAACAGCCTGAAAAATGCTTGAAAAACAGCCTGAAAAGGGCTCATAAAATGGCCTGAAAAAGCCCAAAAAACAGCCTGAAAATGGGCCAAAAATGAGTGGGGCCAATCTGCTGAATCCTACCTCTGTTTTTGAGGTGAGTGGCTGGGAGGCGGGGCTGTGTGTGATGAGTGACATCACCCACCCAGTCACATGACCAACTGGCCACGCCCACCCAGCCAGAGGACTGATTGTTAAGTTATTTCAATCCCACCACTGGAATTATTTTATTGAGATAAATTATAATTTGGGGTGGGGAGGAGACTTGAAACGATGCATTTCTCTCTGCCTAGGGCAAAACACAGCCTTGACTCTTCCATTGCAGAAAATGTTGGGCGTTTTGCCTTTCTTTCCAAATGAAACTCAACACCCACCCACCCCCAAATGGGATCCATTAATTTTCTGGATGGGGGTCCTAAAAGACTTTTTCCCTTCCTTGCCCAGTGATTGGTCAGAAGCTATGTGACATCATAGCATCCCCAGAGTTGCAGATACAATGGTAAAAGGATGAGCAGCAGATCTGCAAGGACCGGTATTGCTTTGCTGCCCCCTGGTGGTCAGGCTGCATTAATACCAGAGGTGGACCTAGCCCTTGAGTTGACTTGCAAGTTGACAACCAATTCGTTTAGTGACTGTTCAAAGTTACAACGGCACTGAAAAAAAGTGACTTAGGACCGGTCCTCATAATTATGACCGTTGTAGGAGTCCCATGGTCATGTGATCAAAATCCTGGCACTTGGCCACAGGCATGTACTTATGATGGTTGCAGTGACCTTCCCAGCTGGCTTCCAATAGACAAAACCTAGTGGGGGAAGCCAGATTCACTTAACAACCACATGGTTCACTTAACAACTGAAACAATTCGCTTACCAACCGTGGTAAAAGAAGTCATAAATCTGGTTGTAACTCACTTAATGACCGCCTTGCTTAGCAACAGAAATCAGGGTCCCGATTGTGGTCGTAAGTCAAAGATTACCTTGAGAACAGAATGGAGACCCACATTTTTTTTTGCTAAGTGAGATGTTTGTTCATGAATTTTTGCCCCATTTTACGACCTTCCTTGCCACAGTTGTTAAGTGAATCACAGCAATTGTTAAGTTAGTAACCCCGGTTGTTAAGGGAATCTGGCTTCCCCATTTGTCAGAAGGTCACAAAAGAGGATCATGTGACTTTGGGACACTACAACCGTCGTAAGTATGAGTCAGCGGCCAAGCCCCCTGAATTTTGATCACGTGACTACGGGGAATACTGCAATGGTCATAAGCGTGAAAAATGGTCGGAAGTCACTTTTTTTCAGGGCCGTTACAGCTTCAAATGGTCACTAAATGAACCGTTGTAAGTCGAGGACTGCCTGTGTGTTATGGGAACACGATGATGGGTGTTTTCTTAGCATAGGTTTAGAAAAAAGTGTGAATCCAAGCCTTGGTTTAAATGTGAAGATTTGATGTCTTGTGCAAAACTAAGAAACGGTAATTCAGGAACAAGCAGCCTTTGGGAATAGAGCCAGAAGCTGCTGCTTCTCTATTGTCAAGCAAAGCAACTGGATTTCCGGTTCAAAGAACGTCTGGAGAAAAGTCTCCCTTTGATTTGCAAGAAAAAAACACACACACACACACACAAAGACACACACGGGGAAAGCGGGGGAAGTGTTTTCCAGGTCTTGTTCCTTTGCCAATGCAATTTAAAGGTACAGGGACATACTGCCCCCTGGTGTCCATTGTCCTTTTAATTTCAAGTTTATTGTCAAACACGTAAACAGAATAACAAGAGTTGGAAGAGACCTTGGAGGTCTTCTAGTCCAACCCCTTACTCAAGACAGAGACTCTACTATTTCAGCTGTCCAGACTCTTTTTAAAACCTTCCAGTGCTGAAGCATTCACAACTTCTGGAGCAGCAGTGGGATCCTATCTGTTCCACTACCCCAGAGGAGGTAGTTAGCCAGTTCTGAATTTGGAGTAGTTTGGAGAACCGGCCAATCTCACCTCTGACTGACCACCCCCCCCCCAATCCAGTCTCTTCTCTGCCTCCCATTGAGTCCCAGTTGATGAGCTGGGTCTCCTTTGGTTGCCCTGCACAGGAGAACGGACCTGGACAGCAGGTTAGTGGGGTGAGGATGGAAGGGGGATTTTACAGTATCCTTCCCCTGCCATGCCTACCAAGCCACACCCACAGAACTGGTAGTAAAAACAACGTTGATTCCCACCACTGCACTACTTGGTTCGGTGATCGATCACATGTGCAGCTTTCCACACACCAGCTGAGGCCTGCAATGCTAATCATCTGAGAGGATTTATTTTTATTTATTTCTTTATTTTATTTTGCCAAGCATTTATAAGATAACAGGTATAAGTATGAACATAGTTATGAATACATGAGATAGATACATATAAGAAAAATAAAAGAAACAATAGGACAGGGACGGTAGTCACCTTGGTGCGTTTATGCACGCCCTTCACAGACCTCTTAGGAAAGGGGTGAGGTCAATAGTAGCCAGTCTAAAGTTAAAGTTTTTTGGGTTTGGGGAAGAAACCACAGAATCAGGTAGAAGATTCCAGACATTGACCCCTCTGTTGCTGAAGTTGTATTTCCTGCAATCAAGTTTGGTGCGATTAACCTTGAGTTTGTATCTATTGTGTGCTTTTGTGTTGTTATGGTTGAAGCTGAAGTATTCATTGACAGGTAGGACATTGCAATGTATGATTTTATATACTATATTTAGATCGGAACGAAGGTGGTGAAGTTCTAGGTTTTCTAGGTCTAGAATTTCAAGTCTGGTGGCATGAGGTATTCTGCAACGAGTAGAGGAACGTAGAAATCTTCTTGTGTAATATTTCTGGACTTTCTCAACAGTTTTAATATCAGATATGTAATGCAGGTTCCAGACTGATGAGCTGTATTCAAGTATTGGTCTAGCAAATGTTTGGTATGCTCTAGTTAGTAGTGTGATATTACCAGAGGAGAAGCTACGCAGGATTAGATTAACAACTCTCAATGCCTTTTTGGCTATGTAGTTACAGTGGGCTCAACAGCTACAGCTTTCCACACACCAGCTGAGGCCTGCAGTGCTCATCAGCTGAGAGGATAAAGAAGAGAAAACCTCAGGGGTGGGTGAGAGGACCGATCCTGCGCTCTTCTCTTCTCTCAGCTAATCGTTTGGAGGCTTTTTTTTTTTTTTTTACTACCGGTTGGTTCGGCTGAACCAGGCTGAACCAGTACCATAACACCACTATTCTGGAGGCAAGTTGTTCCACTGGTTAATTGTTCTCACTGTGAGGAAGTTTCTCCTGAATTCCAGGTTGCTTCTCTCCTTGATTAGTTTCCACCCATTGCTTCTTGTCCTGCCTTCAGAGAATAGGTTGACCCCCCCCCCCTCCTTCTTCTTTGTGGCAGCCCCTCAAATAGTGGAAGACTGCTATATGTCTCCCCTAATCCTTGAGCCGGTGACTCAAGATCACATTAAGTGTTAATACCACTTTATAAGCCCTTGGTTGGTAAGCCCACACTTGGAATACTGCATCCAAGTTTGGTCGCCACAAAGAAGCTGAAACTCTGGAAAGAGTGCAGGGAAGAGCAACAAAAATGATTAAGGGGACTGGAGGTTAAAACATAGGAAGAACGGTTGCAGGAATTGATCGTGTCTAGTCTAATGAAAAGAAGGACTAAGGTGACATGACAGCAGTCTTAATGGGCTGCCCCAAAGAAGAGGGAGTCAAGCTATTCTCCAAAGCACCGGAGGGCAGGACAAGAAGCAATGGGTGGAAACTGATCAAGGAGAGAACCAACCTGGAACTAAGAAGAAATACAATGAGAACTAATCTGAGTTTTGCAGCATTAATCCAGTGCCAGAAAAATAAACACAGATGGCTGATGCTTCATTTAACATCTTTATAAACATAACAAGTATATTTTACAAACCAGTTGTAGATTTCTCCAACATGGAGCAAACTCAGACAGAAACATGTTGCAAGAACTTCAGTAGCAACTAGAAACAGACATCAGTTTCACTTTAGTTGAGCATGCAAGCAGAGGAGAGAAGCAGTTTC
>BLBF01000042.1:28000723-28012992 GCA_015471245.1 Laticauda colubrina | reverse complement strand
TCCTTCCAAGTCTGTTATTCAGATTAACCTGCTTTCCCTGTGCAACACGTGTGAAAGAAAGGTGGGGTTCGATTGCACCCTTTGTTTTAAAACAACCTCCACAACATTTGCAGTGTCATCCTCAGACTTTTGCAAAAAAAGGGAGCTTTGTTTTGCTTCCAGCTCTTATTAAAAAAGAAGGAAAGAAATGTAAGGAAGTAAACCTGAGCTGCATTTTCCTCCTCCCACCCTTTTCTTTCCTGTTGTGTCTTTTAAAGTGCAAGCAGGAAAAAAAAACTAGACAGTTCTTTGTGAATCATCTCAGTAAATTCTGAATCTCTCTCTCTTCCCCGCCCACCTCACTGCAGGGCACGTGGAAAACAGTGTGATAAATAAATAATTCCATTTTAATTCACACATAAAAGAGACCAACTCAGCTGGAAAAAGAAAACACCCAGAAAACCAGCAGCTTTGGCATCACTAATTCTCCCAAATTAAGACCAACATTAGCACAGTTTGAACTGCTAAAAGCATGATCAAGTTTATTCAGTTTTGTTTCCCTTTGATTGCATTCCTCAAAGGTGCTAGTAACAGTCCCTCATTATAGTAACAGCATTATCCTTGAGAACTTGACTTCCTTGCTTGTTGCAAGTGCAGTCAAAATCATGAAGATGACAATAATAAGCAAGCTGGTTAGATGTTTTTAGAAAAAAAAATCATATGTATCTTCTTTATTAGTTTATAATATAAAATACAAAAGAAAGGGAAGGGAAAAGTGTAGGGAAAGAGGGAAAAAGAGAAAAAAAGCATTTGACTTCTGAGTCTCTTTTGGTGCAGTAGAATAAGATAATTTGTCTGAAATGGTATCGGATTTTCTGCTTCAGCAGGGGGTTAGACTAGTGCAGGAATCGGATGAAAAATTTTGGATACAGTATACAACTTAGAAGATTGGGAAAGATTATGGACGAAAAACTATGAATTAACAATGGCAGGTTCACTGACATCTAGCACTGGTGAGATTGGCTAAAATCTGCCCAAATTTAAAACTGGAATGTTGGAAATGTAAAAAAAAAACCAGGTACCTTCTTTCACATGTGATGGATCTGCCCAAAAGCAAAGAAATTTTGGAATAAGGTAAAGATCTGGTTCCAGGAAATATCAGGGGCAAAGATAGTACCCAAACCTGAAACATTCTTACTAGGGACAACTAAAGGTGAATACACAAAAGATATTGAATGCTTAATAATACATACTGTTTCTCCAACAATACGGCCTCCCCCAAAAGGAAGTCCCAGCATGTTTTATAGGCATGAAATGGCCCTCCCCCCAAATTAAGGCCTATATTAAAACATGCAAAATTGTGGGGGGGGGAATGGTGGGGGGGCTTGCCGTTAGGCAGTACTTTTGTTGCACACACGGATATGGTGCTGTCTGTGTTGACCCCAATACGAAGTGCCCCACCAACGCCGAGGTCAACATCCAAGCTGTCGCCGCCCGCCCGTTCGAAGATGCAAGGAGGGGGGAAATTAAGTCACCCCTGAAAAGACAACCTAGCCATTTTTTCGGCGCTCAAAAAAAAATAAGACTTGGCCTTATTATATGAGAAACACGGGATATTAACAGCGGCTAGAATATTATATGCTCAAAACTGGAAATTAGAAAGTAGTCCCACAGATGATTTGATTGTAAAGAAAGTAATGGATTGTGCAGAAATGAACAAGCTCACAATGGAATTGCAGGAGAGGGAAGAAAACGAATACTATACGGTCTGGGGAAAATGGTATGTCTGGTTAGACAATAGAAAGAAAACATAACATTAAAGTGTAAAAGTGTAACTGTAAATAGTATGTGTGTATGTATATATAAAATATGTTTTTTTAAGTTTTTGTGGGTACTTACATGTGTGCTGTTCAGCTTCCTTCGGGTATTATCCCATGTCATTGTAGTGCCTTTAAAGTTGTAGCAACGTTTCAGCAGAATCTCATCTACCATCATCAGGCTTCTGTATTGAGTTTGTATGTGGGTCAGGGTCTCACAGCCATTGGTTTTAAATTTGAGGCTAGCCTATTATTGTGGCAGGATGTTTTTTTCTACATCCTGATTGGTTGGGAGTCTTGGTCTGTGTTTATTGGACTTGGAGTTTGTTTGATTGGTATTTCTGGTTTCTTCTGTCTGTTTTGTGGCTTTGATTCGCTGGCAACACTCTGTTCCTGTATTGGAGGCTTTCAGTGCAGCTTGGCTTCGTGTGAAAGGACGGCTATTATCTATTAGGAAGCCAGGTTTCATCTGGGTGCCTGGTGGGGGGGTGTTTGAGCTGGAGCTATCAGAGGGAGTCTGTTTTTGCCCAGGTGTTTGCCTGGCTTGTGGCATGGAGATCTTTCTATTTGAGAGTGCAGGTTTCCAAATGATTGACAGTCTGCTGGAATCATCTCTTCTATTCATGCTGTCAGGTCTTTTTTCAATCTCTATGGCTTCTCTGATGATTCTGTGGCTGGGGTTTTCTATAGTGGCTAGGGTTTTGGTGCCATTGAAGTAGTCCAACACATTAAAACCACAGGTCACAACATCAACTTCAATGGTCGTACCATATTTCGACGATGTCCTAATTTCGGCCAAAGATGCGACCCAACTAAAAAAAAGACTTTAGTGGGTCACTATAATTTGTGCTTCAACCGTTAATGGGTCTACTGGGAGCTGTTGGTAAGCTTGAGCTAGATCTAGTTTAGCGAAAACTTTTCCTCCCCCAAGAGAATGTAATAAGTGTTGTACGACTGGCACTGGGTATGCGCTTTGTTGCAATGCGTGGTTCAGAGTAGCCTTGTAGTCACCACAAATTCGAACCAACCCATCTGGTTAATTGGTGTTACGATTGGCGTTTCCCACTTAGCATGGTCCACAGGTTCTAAAACCCCTTGGTCTATTAATTTATTTAGTTGTTCCTCTATTTTTGCTTTCAGAGCAAAAGGAACTCGTGTGGCCTTTAGTCTTCTAGGGGCTACCTGGGGGTCTAGACTAAAGAAAATTGGGGTCCCCCGATACCTGCCTAGGGAGCCGTCAAAAACATCCTGGAACTCTTGGATCAGGCTTTCTTCCCAGTCGGTTGCGGTCACCCGGTCTACTCCGGTCATCCCGATGCCCAATGGTGCGAACCATTCGACGCCCAGGAGGCTTGGTCAGTCTCGGTCAACTATTGTCAATGGTAGTACTTCGACATGTTGTTTGTAGGCAACTCGGAAATGTCCTAGGCCTACCAAAGGAATTCGGTTTCCTTGGTAGTCCTTGAGGGTTAATTTTTGTCTCTGGAATTCTTTGAGTTTGATATCTGGGACCAGTTGTTTGATGGTGTCCCATGATACCATTGATAGGAAGGACCCAGAGTCTACCTCCATTTCGCAGGGGTTGCCTTCTATTTTTACGATTATTTTTACTTTCTTCCCGCTTTCCGTCTGAGTGCTTCCGATAGTGAAAGTCTGATGTGCTTTCTCTCGGTTAGTGGCTTGCTTGTTCCGCTGACACTTTCTCTCGGTTTGTTTTGGCTCAGTTTGTGCGGGGGAGTTGCTGCGTCTGTTTGGGCTGTAATTTTTTTTGTTCCTGCAGCCTTTCTTGATATGCCCTCTTTTCTTGCAAGCCCTGCAAATGGCATCGAGAAATCTGCAATCGGCCCGAGGATGGTTCCCTCCGCAGCCAGCGCATTCCCGCCAATTCTTTTTTTCATGCCCTTTCTTGTTGGCGTATAGGCGGTGGACTTCGTCGTCTTCCTCCCCGGATTCTGACGTCTCGTCAATATCCTCGTGGTGAGTGGTGGGGGGAAATTGTTTCTTCCCTCTGTCCAGGCTCTTTTCATCGTTGTTCGTGTTCATCTGTTTCATTTTGACCGCCGATTTTTTCGTGGCTTCAGCGGCTGTGGCTTCGGCTACGGTTATGTTGGGTTTATTTAGCAGTTTGCTCTGTATATTAGAATCTCTTATACCCAGTATTACTCGATCCCGCATCGCCTCATCTAAATTTAGAAATTCTCACGCTCCCCCTATTTGTCGGAGAGCTGCCACAAAGTCAGCAATGGTCTCGCCTTCTTTCTGGTCTCTTCGGTAGAACTTGTGCCGCTTTATTAGGTTTGATACCACTGGTGCGTAGTGATCCTTTAGTATTCTTTGGAGCTCTGGCCAAGTCAATTGCTTCACATCTCGGGGCTTCGCCAAACCCTTGGCCATCTTGAAGATTGTGGGCCCGCAGTGTGTCAAGAAAACAGCTCTTTTACGCTGGTCTGAGATCTCTTCCATCTCGTTACTTTCCAAATACATCTGGAAATGGTCTACGTAGGATTCCCAATCCTCTTCATTGGGATTGAAGGGTGCGGGCGGCGCGTTATTTCTTGCCATAGTTCTTTGTCTAGTTTTATTTGTCACCGCGTGCTCAGTCTCGCGTTTAGGACGATCCCACCTTCGTCGCCAGTGTTCCGTCCGGAAAAACGCGAGGTAGACCGGGTTCCAACAACAAAGTCTTTATTATATACAGCAGTGGAAAAACGGAACATTGGCTCAAGCTGCGGCAGCCTTTTTATAGGGATTTGCCTGCCGGCTTGTAGCCAATGAGAGGTATTTAGTTTTGCCGCCTTTTGAGCGGTTTCTTGGATTGGTTCCTATTGAACCAATCCCCATTCAGGTTTTTTAGCCAATCAGAATCCTGTGTTAGGAGTCTACTATTCTATATACAGAACATGTAAGTACCTGCGAAAGCTTAAAAACACACACACACACCACACACACACACACACACACACACACACACATATATATATGTGTGTGTGTGTGTATGTGTGTGTGTGTGTGTGTGTGTGTGTGTGCTGTTTAGCTTCCCTCGGGTATTATCCCACGTCATTGTAGTGTTGTTAAAGTTGTAGCAACGTTTCAGCAGAATCTCATCTGCCATCCTCAGGCTTCTGTATGGATGTGGGTCTCACAGCTTTTGGTTTCAAATTCGAGGCTGGTCTATTCTGATTGGCTAGGAGTCTAGGTCTGTGTTCACTGGACTTGGAGTTTGATTGATTGGTGTTTCTGGTTTCTTCTGTCTGTTTTGTGGCTTTGATTGGCTGGCAACCCTCTGTTCTTGTGTTGGAGGCTTTCAGTGCAGCTTGGCTTCGTGTGAAAGGACGGCTGCTATCCATTAGGAAGCTAGGTTTCACCTGGGTGCCTGGTGGGGGGGTGTTTGAGTTGGAGGCATCAGAGGGAGTCTGTCTGTGCTCAGGTGTTTGTCTGTTTTGTGGCATGGAGATCTTTTTATTTGAGAGTGCAGGTTTCCAAATGATTGACAGTCTGCTGGAATCATCTCTTCTATACAGAAGCCTGATGATGGCAGATGAGATTCTGCTGAAACGTTGCTACAACTTTAACAGCACTACAATGACATAGGATAATACCCGAAGGAAGCTGAACAGCACACATGTAAGTACCCGCGAAAGCCTAAAAATACATATATAAAAACTTTAAAAGCACAACTATAATGAAGTGGGAAAATACCCAAACAAAGCTGAATACCGTATGTATGTATGTATGTATGTATGTATGTATGTATGTATGTACTGGAGAATGGAATAACTGATGCCACAAACAACTGCCAAAAATTAATATAGAATCTGTTTTTAAAGGTGAAAATTCAATAAAATTTATTTCTTTAGAACAGGGATCAGCAACCTTAAATACTCAAAGAGTCACAAAAGTCCTAATTGGAAGCTTCCCCGTTCAATTCTGGAGCTGACCAGAAGTCCAGTTCCACCACCATAGAGTCTCCTCCTGGCATATCCTCCCTTTTTCCTCTACCTGTCCTAACTGAAAGCCCTATCATTTGTGGAGCTGATTGGAAAACCTGCCCTTTGACATAGGCATGCTGTGCTTCCCCCCCCCCCTCCCCCAAACCGGAAGCTCCTCTCAAAATTGTGGTGCTGACCAGCAACAGGAAGCCGCATTAGAGGGATGAAAGAGCCACATGTGGCTCCAAAGCTGTGGGTTGCCGACCCCTGGATTAGAAGACCTTCAAGATCCCTTCCAACTCTGTTATTCTATTACAGGGGTCCCCAAACTTGGTAACTTTGAGACTTGAGGACTTCAACTCCCAGAATTCTCCAGCCAAGCTATTCTGGCTGGAGAATTCTGGGAGTTAAAGTCCACAAGTCTTAAAGTTGTCAAGTTTGGAGACCTCGGTTCTATTCTGTTAAGAAGCAATGGATGGAAACTAACCAAGGAGAGAACCAATCTGGAACTAAGGAGAAATTTCCTGACAATGGGAACAATTAATCAGTGGAGCGAGTTGCCTCCAGAAGTTGTGAATGCTCCAGCACTGAAAGTTTTTAAAAAGATGTTGGACAGTTATTTGTCTGAAATGGTGTAGGGCAGTGGCGGATAACTTTTTTGGGCTCCTGTGCCAAAAATTGCACATGCGCTCATGCTCGCGTGCTCACGCGCCAATACCCCTAAGGCAATGTGCACGCACCCTCCATGCCCACTGTGCATGTGTGTGCAATTCCACCCCCCTTATCTGCACTGCACCTCACAACTGATTTTTGGCCTGTTTGAGGCCATTTTCGGCCTCCCAGTGGCTTGAGGAAGAGGCTTTGCAGGCCGAAAAATAGGCCCATTTCACCTGTATTTTCGGATATTCCGGAATTGACAAAACGGCCCTATTTTTTGGTCAGCAAAGCCTGCAGAGGACTTCCTCAAGCTTCTGGGAGGCCAAAAATGGCCTCAAACAGGCCAAAAATCAGCTGTGAGGCAGGCACATGCACAGTGAGGTAAGTTTGCCTGCGGCTTGCATGCAGCACAAATGGCTCCGCGTGCCACCTATGGCACACGTGCCATAGGTTTGCCATCACGGGTATAGGGTCTCTTCTTGAGCAGGGGGTTGGACTAGAAGACCTTCAAGGTCCCTTCCAACTTTCTTACTCTGTTATTCTTAAAGATGCTGATACCCTAGAAAGTGCAGAAAAGAGCAACAAAGATGATTAGGGATCTGGAGGGTAAAACATATGATGAACTGATGGGGGAACTAGGTCTGTCTAGCCTAACGAAGAGAAGGACTAGGGATGTCATGATAGCAGTCTTCCAGTATTTGAGGGGCTGCCACAAAAAAGAGGGGGGTCAACCGATTCTCCACAGCACCTGAGGGGAAGGCAAGCAGTCACAGCTAGAAGATCATTTAAAGAGAAAGCTTGGCTGAAAAATTCTGGGAGCTGAAGTCCCTTGTCTTAAAGTTGTCAAGCAATCGTTGTGGAGCAATATTGCCTTTAGATTAACCCCACTTAGCTCTAGTAATCCAGTCCATAAATGGAAAAAAGTTGAAGAGACTCCCAAATAACTTTTTCTGCTACAAAAGTCAAACATGTCTATATTTGTTTCGTGAAACAGCTGGCTCAAGATGAAGAAACTGCCTTCAAATCTCAACAATTATTATTGTAGGATGGTTTGGTTTTATTTATTCTTCTTCCGTTGGCTGTTTCAGCTGCTGCTCTCTGCTGGAAGCAGCAAAGACAAGATGGGCAGCTAGATAAATCAATGTAATGACTAGTCTAGTGAAGAGAAGGACCAGGAGAGACATGATAGCAGTCTTCCAATATTTGAGGGGCTGTCACAGAGAGGAAGCTGTCTTCCAAAGCACTTGAAGGCCAGACAAGGAATAATGGGTGGAAACTGATCAAGAAGAGATTCAATCTGGAAATAAGGAGGAATTTTCTGCCAGAGAGAGCAATCAACCCATGGAATAGAAGTTGCCTTCAGAAGTTGTGGGAGCCAGAAGCTTTCAAGAAGAGAATGGGCTGCCATCTGTCAGAAATGATGTAGGGTCTCCTGCTTCGGCAGGGGGATTGGACTAGATGACCTACAAGGTCCCTTCCAACTCTGCTAATCTATCTAATCTATCTAATTAGTATATAAGAAGTGAACAAGTGGGATTTCTTATCATCTATGGTGGGCATGTGATAAATTAAAAAAGGAATATAAAATTTTAATACAGAAATTTTTGAAAATGATGAAACCAGAAATTTTCTTTGTGGGCCTAATGGAAAAAGACCTAGAGAAAAATATCTGGAACTTTATTACTGTGTATGTCGACAGCAACAAGACTATTGTATGCACAAAAATGGAAGGACGCTTTGATTCCTACCATGGATGAATGGCTGCAGAAGTTGATGGAGTTGGCTGAAATGGCAAAATTGACTCTTTTTGATGAAAGAAAATAATATAAATGCTTTTGTCTCCACGTGGACATCGCTTCTGAACTTTGTGCTTGAAGTGGAAAAGAATGAAACTTCAATTTGGGGTTTTACTGATTATAGATCCTTATAGAAATGGCTAGTTTGTATTATTATGAAAAAGCAAAAAGTTGTGATTTGATATTAACGCCCTATTTTACTGCAAGAGAGGGTCAGTAGTCAAATGCTTTTCTTTTTCCTATTCCTTCTCACTTTTCTTCCCCACACCCTTCCTCCCCATTGTTTTCCTATTTTCATTGTATTTTGTATCTTGTTTTATCTTAAAATAACTCAATAAAGAAGCTGATCAGGGTGTCCTTGAGGCAAAACAGGGCCACAGGAGGACGTAAAACCAGCTTCTAGGTGATGGATCAACCACATCGTGGTTTATCAAATGCTGGAAACGGTTGTGGCAAAGGAAAGCAGTGAGGTCACACCAGTGGTAGCGTTCAAATTTTTACACTACCAGTTCTGTGGGCATGGCTTGGTGGGCATGACTTGGCTTGGTGGGCGTGGCTTGGGTGTGGCAGGGGAAGGAGACTGCAAAATCCCCATTCCCTCCCCACCCCACCCCACTAACCTGCTTTCCAGCTCCATTCTCCTGTGCAGGGCAACCAAAGAAGACCCAGCCTATCAGCTGGGACTCGGGAGGTGGAATAGATGGGAGCAGGGCCAAGTACGCAACTTCAAACTACACAACATTTCTGCTCCCGGTTCTCCAGAACCTGTCAGAATTGGCTGAATAACAACTCTGGGTCACACCAATGTCAGTTGTTTGAGAACCAGGATTGATCGTGAAACTAGCTAATAAGCGAAGCCCATTTGCGATGGGAGCACGGATGAGATTCAGCCGGTTTGGACCGGTTCAAACGAACCGGTAGTTCCAACAATTAGCTGATTCGCGCGGCACAGCCAATTGCCGCACGAATCAGATGTTTTTCTCACCGGGGCTGCAGCAGAAGTTAAGTTTTAGAGCTAACAATGGGCGATTTTCAATGTGCACTGCGCATGCACGCACCCACAAAGCACACGCTCACCAAACCGGTTGTTACACCAGCTGAATCCAAATCACTGGATGGAAGGGGTGTGGACCTATGCCAGGAAGTTGATTTTGGGGGTGCGCCTTAGTTTCCATAGGTCTCTGGAGAAGGCCATCATGGTGAGAAGGGTGGAAGGAAAGGGGAGAATACAGACACTGGTGGGTGGTGGACTTCAGTGCTGTGGTAACTTTGAATGGTCACTAAACAAACGGTTGTAAGTTGAGGACTACCTCTTTAATGGTACAGGCAGTCCTTGATTTATGACCATAACAGAGTCCAATATTTCTCTGCTATGCAACCTAGTTGTTCGGTGGGTTTTGCCCCATTTTGTGACCTTTCCTGCCACAGTTGTTAAGTGAATTATTGTAATTATTAAGTTAACTTAGGGCCACAATTGAGCCCCAACATTGACGTTGCTCAGTGAGGAATTTGTGAAGTGAGTTTGGTCCCATTTTACAACTTTTCTCCCCACGTTTGTTAAGCGAATCCCTGCAGTTGTTAAAGTTAGTGACACGGTTGTTAAGTGAATCTGGCTTCCCCATTGATTTTGCTTGTCGGAAGGTCGCAAAAGGGGATCATGTAAACCCGGGACAATGCAGCCATCATAAATATGAGTCAGTTGCCAAGTGTCGGAATTTTGATCCCACAACCATGGAGATGCCACAATGGTCATAAGTGTGAAAAATGGTCATAAGTTCCTTTTTTCAGTGCCGTTTTAACTGAACTGTCACTAAATGAACTGTTGTAAGTCGAGGACTACCTGCCACCACCGGGTCCTTTTTTTGCCAGCTGGGTTTGTACAGGTAGTCCTCGACTTACAACAGTTCATTTAGTGACTGTTTGAAGTTACATAAAGGGACTTATGACCATTTTTCACACTTATGACCGTTGCAGCATCATCCTGCAATTATGTGATGACCTAGGGTGGGATACAAAACAAACAGTCACAGAAAACAAGGTGAAGCCCCTTTTATGCCTTCACTTTGCTTCCAAGCTCCAAATATCTTTGACAGAAGACAAAAAAACTCCCACACAGTTACACCAAAAAGGAAAAAAGCAACACAAACCAGGCAAGATAAGGGCTGGAGGGTGTCCACAGATAACACACACTGGGAAGGACGCCAGACTCAGAGAGGAACTATAAACTAGAGATATTTACATGCTTTGTTTCCAGCTTTCACCAGTACGCAGGTCCATACTCTTATTCAGTTGTCACAGCTGCAGCCCATGAAGAGGATCAAGGCCCTCTCCTCCCGAGGAGACCACCTCTCTCCTTTATCCTCTCCTCCCTGCGTGCCCTAGGATGCAGAGGGGTTGGGCCTGGGTCCTCCTCTGACCTCTGCTCTTCCCCAGCCTCCTCCACAACCTCCACAGCCACTTCCACTCCCTGCCAGCTGTTCCTCCTCTCCCTCAGAGTCAGTCTCCACCAGGGGCATGGCAGATTTACATTCAGATTTCTGACAACTGGCTCATATTTATGACCATTGCAGTGTCCTTTGGCAACCTTGCGACAAGCAAAATCAACGGGGAAACCAGATCCGCTTGATGTTTAACGATGGCAGCGATTCCTTTAACAACTGTGGCGAGAAACAATGTAAAATGGGACAAAACTCACTTCACAAATTTCTCACTGAGCAACATGCACGTTGGGGCTCAAAATTTGTGGTCGTAAGTTCAGGACTGCCTGTAATCCATGTCGGCAATCTTTCTCCACGATCTGCCAAAAAAAAAAAAAAAAAAAAAAACCTAAAAAGTTTGGCTGCCCATTTTGAGGCAAGGAGAAAAAGAAGAAAAGTCAGAATTCAAAGCGTTATTCCAAGTTTCCCTCTGGATTTTTCTAAAGGTTCCCGCAGGGAAGCAGGCGAGGGGGGACGTCACGATGGTGTTTTGCGAGAACACCACTTCTTGTTTTTTATTTAAGTTTTTTTTTTTTTCATATATACAATCATTTCATCAAAAAAAGGGCCGTGAAAGTATTTACAGACCCCTCACATACTGGCCATAAACTGTTTCAACTCCTTCCCTCAAAATGACACTTTCGAGCCCTGCACACCGGAACAACTAGACACAAGGACGGTTTTTTCACGAAAGCCATCATTCTGCTAAACAAATAATTTCCTCATCCCTGTTCAACTATTTACGAAGCCTGCACTACTATTACTGTTAACCTTCTCATCGCTCTTTATCACCCATCCCCTCCCACTTGTGACTGTATGACTGTAACTTTGTCGCTTGTATCCTTACGATTTATATCGACTGTTTCCTGATATGATTTGATTGCTTATTTGTACCCTGTGACTATCATTAAGTGTTGGACTTTATGATTCTTGACGAATGTTATCTTTTCTTTTATGTATACTGAGAGCATTTGCATCAAGACAAATTCCCTGTGTGTCCAATCACACTTGGCCAGTAAAAAGAATTCCACTCTACTCTACTCCATTCTATTTCTCTTCTAATTTTCTATTCTCTTCTATTCCTTATTCATTCTCTTCTCTTCTCTTCTCTTCTCTTCTCTTCTCTTCTCTTCTCTTCTCTTCTCTTCTCTTCTCTTCTCTTCTCTTCTCTTCTCTTTTCTTCTCTTCTCTTCTCTTCTCTTCTCTTCTCTTCTCTTCTCTTCTCTTCTCTTCTCTATTCTCTTCTATTTCTTATTCATTCTGTTCTATTCTACTCTATTTTCTATTCAATTCTATTCCCTATTCATTCTATTCTATTCTATTTTCTATTCTATTCCTTATTCATTCTATTGTATTTTCTATTCTATTCCATTCTATTCCATACCTTATGCATTCTATTCTATTCTATTCTATTTTCTATTCTATTCTGTTCCTTATTCATTTTATTCTATTCTATTCTATTCCTTATTCTATTCTATTCCAGTCCAGTCCATTCTAATTTTCTATTCCATTCTATTCTATTTTCTTCTCTTTTCTATCCTATCCTATCCTATCCTATCCTGTCCTGTCCTATCCTATCCTATCCTATCCTATCCTATCCTATCCTATCCTATC